>CM049862.1:3848003-4098003 GCA_027422415.1 Schizothorax lantsangensis
CCTCAGACACTCACACGAGGAGAAATGACTTCGATGGACAGGTTAGCACCAGGTTTCCCGGTGATATGTGATGTGAGTGGTGTGAGAGGATTCAGGACAGACTCTTTTGTTCAGAGAAGTGGGTTAATTTTTAGTCACACACCCGCTGAGCTCCTCTCATGCCCCGCAGTGTCCATGCTGGAAACCAGTCTAATGTGTGTCCTCTGATCCCGGAGATGAAGGAGAAATAGGAGCTTGTGCTCCAAATCATTGTTAAATGACTTGCAATTGTGCTTTGTGTTAAATTTTAGCCTCCTTTGTAGGGGTGACCGGGGCTAGTTGTCACACACTGAAATTGTGTAAGGCTGTATTTATGGTATATTCACACAAATGCGTTTTCAAAAGCAGTTTTAAATATTGGTTTTAAACTGTAGCCGATAATAAAGGTACACTGCAAATTATTTTACTATAGGCTAAATAAAACAATTGGACTGTGTCTAACAAGAAAATAGCCAACTATTTTAAAATTTCTTAAAATTTAATTCAGAGTATTACTCACTGTTTCTTTGTAATTGTTTCTGAGATTTAATAGCTATATTTGGGGGAAAGTTGTTTCTACACCATTTTTGTTCAGTGTAGATTTTAAGGTTAAACTGTGCTCAGAGGACAAGGGTAACTGTTGTTCATAAATGGCAAGTCGGGGAAAGTTTTCACATGTGTTTTACGTTTATCAAATATATAGAGTTTTATGTATTTGTGCGTTATGCTTTTCTTTTACTGTTTCATTAATTGTTTCGTGTTTAATGATGGTTTAGCTGATGGCAGGTTTCATTGTGACAACTTAATAATAATAATAATAATAATAATAATTGAAATGTCATCCAAATATTTTGTTTGTTTTATATATTTAGGCTATTTCAGTTTATTTCTGTGTCTTTAAACTGAAATGTAAACACAGTAATTTACTAAGTAGGCCTAATAAAATTCAGCTGTCCAAGGAACAGTTTTACAAATGCATTTATAATAATCAAACAATACTTCCACAACCTCCAACCTTTTATTCTGCAAAATATTTAACGCTGCCGAGCAACGCATCTCATTAACATATTTATCAGCTATTTTACAGCAGCTCATCCAATCAGATCTCCTTATCCAATCTAGAATCTGAACTTTTTTTTTTAGTTTAATATAAATCGTGTAAGGAGGTCGGATGTAAGCTGGATGATGTGGTGTGTTTCCCGCGGGCACCTGTGGGGGCGGGGTCAGTCAGCGGGTGTTCCAGGGGGCGTGGTCAGAGCTCAAGCCCCGCCCCTCGCCCAGCCCAGCCTCATATGAAGAGACCCGTCTGGGTTGATGGCAGTAGTTCATGTGCGACTGTTCCATCCGCTCTGAGCGCAGAGATTACTGGACATCTGAAGCAGACTGTGATTCTGAAGGGATTCGCGCTGCAGCTTCAATCTAGAGTTCATCTAAACCTTCGCTGGAGTTTGGGGAGGATCTTTACAAAATGCCACGTTCATTTCTTGTCAAGAAATATTTCTCCAACAAGAAGCCAAACTACAGTGAACTGGAGAGTCAGACTGGTGAGTGTGCCAAGAGATATTTGTTTATGTTTGTTACTGTATACAATATCAGTAGGCCTATGTCAAATTAAACAGCTTATGATTAGTTAAAACTTAATGAGCCAAAATCTCAGCCATCTAAAGTTGTCATAACGTCCAGCACCACAAACGTTGACATCTGAGGGTGCAAAAAAATCAAAATATTGAGAAAATTGCCTTTAAAGTAGTCCAAAAGTTGTTCTTAGCAATGCATATTACTAATCAACAATTAAGTTTTGATATATTTATGGTAGGAAATTTACAAAATATCTTCATGGAACATGATCTTTACTTAATATCCTAATGATGTTTGGCATAAAAGAAAAAATGATCATTTTGACCCATACAATGTATTGTTGGCTATTGCTACAAATATACCTGTGCGACTTATGACAGCATTTGTGCTCCAGGGTCACAAATAAAGTGTGTTTTTGATAAACCAGAAGGTATAAAAACAGAAAAGTATTGCCTCAAAGTCAAACAATCTAGTCCAGCAACCATCTAAACGGGCATCTTTTCTCTCCCCCAGACCAACGCTATGCTGTCTTCCCACAATGCTTTCCTCTGGATGACTTCCCCACCAGAGAAGGTGATTCTGTGGTGCACAACTATCCCTCCGTGCTCGTGTGGACCGCCAGTGCCTTACCCCTTTCCTTCACAGCGGAGTCACCCAGCATCCCCTCTCCTCCTGGGCCTCTGGACCTGAGCTCTCAGTCCAGCTCCAGCAGCAGCGGAGAGGAGGACGACTGCCGTACGTCCGACCCTCCCAGCCCAGACCCCGCCGACCACTTCCAGTGCGCCCACTGCGGCAAGACCTGCAGTAGCCCGGCCGCGCTTTCTCGCCATCAGCTCACGCACTGCACCGCCAGCCCGCAGACCACCATCACCGCTGCAGGAGCCGCCAGCACAAGCCCCAGAGCGGCCTTCCACTGCAAACACTGTCCCAAAGAGTACAACAGTCTGGGTGCGCTCAAGATGCACATCCGCTCACACACACTCCCCTGTGTGTGCACCACGTGTGGAAAGGCCTTCTCCAGACCCTGGTTACTGCGAGGACACATCCGTACTCATACCGGTGAGTGAGCCGATGCATTGAGGCTGTTAGTGGTGCATGCAAAGTCAATCCTTAAAGGGATAGTTCAGTTTCAATTGCTGGTCACCATTGACTTGCATAGTGTGTTTTTCCATACTATGGAAGTCAATGGGGACTGACCAGCAAACTTTGAAGTATTAAAGTTAGGTATGTAACTCATCCTGCACAGTTTGTGGCATGGATACAAATTATAAATCTTGTACTATCTCATCACCAAGCCCCACATTATGCAGCTTATCAAGAAGAGGTGTGCTATTACTTTTCCAAGCCAACAGATTTATCATTTCCGTTTGACAGACAGTAAAACCGGTGATAAAATAAAGGCTTAAATCAAAGGTGATAAATCTTTTATAGAAACTTAGGGATGGACTCTTTTAAGCAAATACCTATCTAAACCCTTCCAAAAAACAAAACAACCTATCAGAGTGGCATGAGTTTTGAAGGTTCACCTTTTCTTGCAGAATCTTGTTGTCTATATTTCCTGAATTGCATTTAGAGTTAAACTGTAGATGTTATATATATGTATGTATACTAAAAACAAAATGATCTCTTTTTTTTTTAAGGTGAACGTCCCTTCTCATGCCCCCACTGTAACCGAGCGTTTGCGGACCGCTCGAACCTGCGCGCTCACCTGCAGACCCACTCCGAAGTGAAGAAGTACCAGTGTGGAACGTGCTCTCGTACCTTCAGCCGCATGTCCCTCCTGCACAAACACACGCTCTCCGTCTGCTGTCCGTCTGCCTAGAGGACAAGACAGCTGCGTCCCGTCTTTCGGCGTTGAGCTGGGACGGGTTTAAGCCATAAGTGAATGTTTGGACTCATATGATGCTGTTTTTGAAGCACAAAGTGCCTTATCTTTGCTTCCACAAGCCAAAGGAGAGATGCTATTTTTCTTCCAGTGTTAGTCTTACACACATTCACACACACCGTGTCTAGAGTAATGGCCTGTTAAATGTAGACTGCAGATTTTTGTCGTGGGAAGGGGCCCACAGACTGGCTCTCGGTGGATTCCCAGGATGCACCTCGGTGCCGGCTGGTCCGGGACTGTGAGGGGGCAGCTGCTATAAAGCGTGTGTGGTGAGAGGTCATCTCTCACCAAGATCTCCACAGACGTGCAGGGATGTATTGGGACAGCTGTTGCAGCGCAGGCCTGTCGACCATTGCATTGGCTGTATCTCTAGACTCATGGCTGAAAAGCACACCAAAGACCTGTTTTAATAAGAAGTTCAATTAGACTCTGGAATTTGTCTCTTGTCATCTCCTGAATGTTGTTATATTCTTAAAGACTGAATAAGGTGTCAACAACACAAAAAGAAGGTCATTAGATGTTGTTTGTGTACAAAGTTTACTCCATGTGAACTGAAGGGAATTTGTAGGTTCGAGAAAGGTCTTCCATGAAGCCTGTTTCATCTGGTCGTCTTCCAAAGCCACAATGATATATGAAGCTGCCTGTCTACACATTGTTTATATGTTGGACGTATAACGCAAACCAAATGCTATGCAATCTTTTTTGAGCAAAGATGTGTTTTAGTGTATTTCCACTTGCTGTTTTTTCCAATAAAGTAATTTATGTCCTTTGTTTAACAGAAAAGTGTCTATTTTGTGTTTTTTATGAAGGTGGGATGTGTTAAAGGAATAGCTCACCCATAAATTAACATTCTTTATCTATTTACATAACCTCATGTCGTTCCAAACTAGTATAACTTTTTATCTTTCATGATATACAAAATGTGACCCTGGACCACAAAACCAGTCATAAGGGTAATTTTTTCTGTATAAATAAGCTTTCCATTGATGTATGGTTTGTTATGATGGGACAATATTTGGCTGAGATACAACTATTTGAAAATCTGTAATCTGAGGGTGCAAAAAAATCTAAATATTGAGAAAATCATCTTTAAAGTTGTCCAAATGAAGTTCTTAGCAATGCATATTACTAATCAAAAATTAAGTTTGTGATATATTTATGGTAGGAAATTTACAAAATATCTTTCATGGAACATGATCTTTAATATCCTAATGATTTTTGGCATAAAAGAAAAATAGATAATTTTGACCCATACAATGTATTTTTGGATATTGCTACAAATATACCTCCAGCGACTTCACTGACTGGTTTTAGCAGAACGTTCTCACTGCTCATTTACTAAAAAAAAAAAAGTAGTCGCATTTTGTGCACATATTTAGAATTACATTGGTAATTTTATGTGACAAAATCTTTCTTTCATATCATTCATGCTTGAGCACATTCAAACAGACTGCATTACACCAGGTTTGACATCAATTATTGTTGATTCTTACCCATTTTGTTGCGAATTATGCCCTTCTTAAATATTCTGAAATGAACACAAGCGAGCAGAATTTTGAAAGACTTGTTGAAAAAAGAAATGTGAATTATTCCTTGAATGCATGAATTTACATCCAAGGGTCTCTGAATAGATACGGTGCAATAAATATATAGCGTCCATGTCTAGACGCAGTCAGATATTTTGAGTGATGGTCAGAACACCTGCACACACTTTTTCTGCTTAGCCTAACGCTAATACAACACTAACCCAGTTTAGCTGACACATGGCCAACAAATGTTCGTGTCTGAAACACTGCAGGTGGAAAAAGACCAAAAGGGAGGCAGAAGACTTAGAGGAGCACCAGAGAAATGGGCCAGTCTGCACCATTAAGACCAGTGGATCCAGCTCTTAGCTCCAGAACCTCAATCTGTCAAATAGATAGATATGCCTCCCCGAGGGGAAATTTAATAAATGTGGGAAATGCCAACAATCTGAGCTTCCAATGTGGCCAGAGTTTTGAGGTTTTAGGTTTTAGTAGACCTCCTCCGCAGCTCACCCTTTCTCTAGGAAGCTGAATCCACAAAGCCCTTGTGACCTGCGCTGACGCCAACCAGTCTTGCTAGAGTAACGATGCACTTCCTCTGCTGATTTGGAGGCTCAAAGCTGTGGGATTTTGGTGGGGGGAAGCTAGCTGTAGGGGGAGGGCACGCTTAAAGAGATATTCCAGGCTGAATGTAACTTAAGCTCTATCGAAAGTATCTGTGGCATTCTCTATCAACATCTGTGACCACTAAAAATGCTGTACAGAGCATCCTTAAGTACAGAGCCCAATACATGACATGCTGGGGGGGTATCTACAATATCGGAGGCACAACTTCCCACAATTTGTCCATTTGTTTCCTCACTTTAGTTAAATTGTGGCCTTGTTGTACAAATTCGTACTCCCATTTGTTCTCTTGTCAGTGCTGGATAGTAACTGATTACATGTAATCTGGATTACGTAATATTCCAAAAATGTATTATTCGTAATTGTATTATATTACATTTTAAAATGCTCAGAATCAGATTACAGTTACTTTTTATGGATTGCATGATTACATATTAATTATTCACACAAGGGCAGTAAATGAATGATAATTTATTGATTCAACCCCTTTTTTCCCCTCTTTTAAAGTTTCCTTTCCAAAATCCTACTGTGTCATACCATTTAGCTTTGACTACATTCACAATATAGAACTGTCATGTAAATGTCATGTAAATAATTTTGTGATCAATGCTTCTGAATTTGGAGGCAAAAAGCACTTCTCAAGCAATTTTGAAGGAAAAAAGCACTTCTCAAGCCTTTTACCAATTTACAAACCTGCTGCAGTTCTTCAATAAAGCACAGTATGGGAAACCCTGGTGTAAAGTGTTTAATGCACTTCATGATGTTGATATCAAATAATGGAATATAATTTCTCTTTGCATTTTTTTAAAATATCAATATGATACATTTAATAGTAAGTGTTAGATAAAAAAAGTAATCCAAATGTAATCTAAAAAGTAGATTACAGTTTTCATCATGTAATCTGTATTCAGTAACAGACTATAATTTGTAAGTAATCTACCCAGCACTATCCCTTGTTTTAGCTAAATCGTGTTTTTTGCTAAATTGTGGCCATGATATCCATACTTGAGTTTAAAAAGTGAAGTTTCTTATATTCAGTCTTTCATCTCATGTCATGGCCTTTTAAACTCTGTGAACTTGGTAACTTTTGGATGATATGTGCAAGGATAAATGAAAGGGATATGATGTAAACTCACAAGGTCTATAATACAATCATTCTTAACACTCACATTCTTGCAGTTTCTTGGCTGTTATCTACCAGCAGGGACTAACCAGTAAAACCTTCACATAAGGATTGCATAAAGGACTGCTTACTTGAGGCAAATTTCACCAACAGAAAAAATGCTGACAACAAGTTGCATTCATCTTTATCCACTGATACATCATTTATGTACAAAAAAACGAAAACAAATAATAATTAAATAAAATTAAATAAAATAAATCAATCAATCTAAAATAGTTTAAAATATTGAAACTGAAATGCTAAAATTACTAATAACCTAAGTAAACATTAATTAAAGGTATACAGAAATATATATAAAAAATAGTAAAAATGACAAAAGCACCTAAAATTACTAAAACGTTAACTAAAATTGAAATGAAAACTGAAAATATAAACAATAAAACAAATTCCAAATAAAGTATGCAATAGTATATAAATAATGCTAACACTACTGTAAAATATGCAACAGATCTGATATGTAGAGTAAAAATGACAAAAAATAACAAAATTACTACAAATTAAACTAAAATGACAATAAAACATAAAAGCTAATTAAAATACTAATAAATACTGTAATAGTATATAAATAATACTAAAATAACACTGCTGTAAAGTTTTCTTTTTAAACTGAGGTATGAGTCAAATTGTTTTCTGTGGTAAATATTTAAGTTACTCATTTAAGGTAGTTTTCATACTGTGTCATTTCAATAGCAAACTGAGAAACTGAAGTATGTGTATGTTTGGGTGTAAGTGGGCCGATATGGTCAGATATGATTGGTGTTCAGTAGACAAAAGTCATTTGTCTTTCGGTTTTGATGTGGTTGGCCTGAACTGGAGACATAAAGTCAGACATAGTAGACATGGAGGATTGAGCGGCCCCTCAAACCCACGGAGTCATGTTCACACAGAGATGACAACTGTGTGTGGGCGGCTGGATGGATGACAGTGGGTGATGTAATTGTCTTTCATCCCTCAAAGCGGCACGAATCTGCAAGAATGCCCCGTAAAGTCAAAAAATGTACCTGTGAGGGGGTGAGATAATGTGTCTGTAATTGACGTGGGTGCAGTGCGGTATGAGTTGCCTTCACCTCTTTTTTTCCTGCTGGAACAAACATATCTGAGGGCTCTTCAGCTGCATATATTATATATCTGTCAGTAATGAAGACCACATTTGTCAAAGCCTGTATTGGTGTATGAAGTATATAAAATTCAAGCTGATTTGAAAGCCACAAGGTGCTAATAGAAACACTGGTACAGTGGCCCAACTTCTCCTATGGTTGACCTAGTTTAACCTCACTTTTTCCTTTCACTCTGTCTTTTGTTCCCTCCTCTCCTCTCTCTGGGCTGAAGGAGCCCATCGGACACAGGAAACGGCTTGTCAGTCACATATAAACACTGGCCTTGCTGCAGCACTGATAAAAAACATCTGAAGCATCTGGGTAGAGAGAAGCGTCCTGCTAGCTGCAGCCAATTAGAAAGAGAGCTGAAAATGACAGGAATAGTTTGGCCAAAAATAAAAGTTCTGTCATCATTTACTCATCCTGAGGTTGGTCCAAACCCAAATGACTTTCTGTGAAACACAAATGGATATTAGACAGAATTTCCCTATTTTCCACACAGTGGAAAGAGATGGAGCTGTCAAGGTCCAAGAAGAGCCATAAAAGTATAAAAAAGTGGTCCATATGGTTCATACACTTTATTCCAAGTCATGTGACAGCTTTGTGTGAGGTACTGGTTCAAATTTAAGTTATTCACCGATCATTTTTGACATTAATGACAGGCAGTCATGACACAGGCAAGAACCAATGATGAGTTTAATAATACTGACTTCAATCCTGCTTCAATGTGTCTTGACATGTTTCATAACAAACATTTCATGACACTTTAAATGTATGATAACCTTGTAACCTTGTAGTTGAGGCCTCTGTAGTTTGAGTTTGACCAGAAAATGGGCTGAAAGACATGCTTTTTTATTTTGGGGTAAATGAAGTCAAGACCAAGACATGAAAATATGGTTTTAGACTCAGAATTGAGATGGACTACACACTGTCATTTGAAGTAATGAGAAAGAGTGATTTATCATTTTTGGGTGATCTATCCCTTCTTTGTCCTAATTCACTAACCTCATGTGTTTTTTGGTCATTTCCACAGCTCTGAGATCAGTTTTACATTTGGAGACTAGTTTGAAGTGGGAGAACTGGTCATAGATATTCAGTGTGAAGGCCTTTGGCCTGGCTCTAGTCTCTGTGATCAGTGGTGGCCGCACATTGCCTTTAAAAGGGCATATTTGAGCAGTGATGTTCGTGTCTTTTCATGTTTGAGGTGGTGGTTTAGGGAGCTGAGTCATAGGGATCATGTTTGAGCCAGGAGCTGTTATGATGGTTTGGATTACTAACAGAGTTCTGGGTGACTGTGCTCTTGTGTGGGGATTACCCACATACTTTGGCTTCCAGCTTTCTTTCTCCAGCTTTCTTTCTTTCTTTTCCAGATGCAGTTCCCCTCTGGAAGCCGGCACTCATCCCTTCATCTCATTGGTCTTCTTCCCCTTCTGGTTCCTCAAATGTTCCCCCTCATGATGAACATGAGTTATGTCCAAGCAGGTACCTTTCTGTCATCATTTACTCACCCTCTTGTCATTTCAAACCTGTATGATTTATTTCTACTGTGGAATGTTTGAGCATCCAAATTCAAAACTTTTGCGCTCCAAAAAGAACATAAAGAAAGTATGAAATTAATCCATACACATAAACTGGTATATTCCAACTACAGACTATATCACTACACACTGCAAGACTACATCAAATATAGTGACACAAACGTCAAATGTCATGCTGTTTGGTCACATGATGCTATAACTCGTGAGGTTTGATGTTAGTTAACATATTGAGCTATTTCAATGTGGTGACCAATTTGAATATCATACTTATTTATCTCAGTCTAAGTCTTTTGAGTTTTGACCATCAGATCCATCCGTCCATCCATCCGCTTGCTTACGCAGTGGTTCTCAAACACATTCCTGGAGCCCCCAGCAGTGCATGTCTCCTCCCAAACACACCTGACTCAGGTCATCAGTTCATTAATAGAGCCTTAAAGACCTGAGACGGGTGTGTCAGACAACAGAGACATTCATAATGTGCAGTGTTGGGGGCTTCAGGAATGTGGTTGTGAAGCACTGTCTTAGCAGGGAGCTGGGATGCTGGATCCTATTTAAAATTATAAAATTGCAATTAAAGATGCATAAAAACGGATCTAAACCCTGCAAACATGCTCCTGTGGGGTCATGCTGGCTCAGTGGGCTAGGGCCAGCCCACACCAAACCTAAACAGGCCTAGTGCAGGCTTGCCCAGGTGACCCACAGCTTTGGGCTCACCGCAGGCTCTCTATGAGCAGCCCACACTAGCGGACCGTCCACATTAATCCCATGATGGCCCAGTGTGGGCCAGCCCGTTCAGGCCCAGAGCAACTTTTGTATCCTTTGGGCCCATGCAGGCTTAAGTTATAGTAGTTGAAAATAATTTAAAGTGAAACAGATGTATTGTTGTAGATTAATATTGCGGGTCCTGTGTGGGCCTAGTGAGGGCTTCCTTGGGGCTAAGTGAGGGCTGCCGTGCTCCCTTAGGCTAGCCCTAAGTGGGCCCATAAAGGGCCACCGCAGGCTTGTTTGCAGGGAAGGCAAAGGTTTTTACTCCATTTACAAAAGCTACAAGCATTTCACAGCATTCATCCAGGCCTGTTCCTGGAGATCTACAGTACCTTCCTGCATAGCTCAGCTCCAATCTGGCAAACCCACCAGTCAACTAAGATCTCCAGGAACATTTGATAATTACATATAAGTGTGTTGGAGCAGGGTTGAATCTGAACTCTTGAAAAAGGAACAGGAATGAACACCCCTGACTTATGCCATCTGGGGCTGAGTTCCACTTCATTTTTGATGCCATTTCCTCACTAACTCCATCTCATTGACTTGGATGTACGTCATTGATTACGTTGCATGAGTGCACACTACTAGCAGAACCATTGCAATGGGCTGAATTGGAATGTCCCAAACCCTAGATCCACTATGGAGTTGATTTATTATTTAATTTTTTTCCCCTTATGAATTTGATGCATCATTCTATGTCTATATAGGTATGCTTGGTCTGTTTTAAATATTTAAAAAACAATTCATATACTTTGGAATGCACTTCAAAATGGCAGCAGGAAGTGCTTAGGTAGGTTTGTGAGCATGTGTCGAAAAGCAAAGTGGAACACAACCCTAAGCTTCAGTTCCAAACCTGCTCCAACACACTTGGCGGTTGTTTATTACGGTAGTAATCCTGAACACCTTGATTGTGTTTGGTGGGTTTGATTAACTTTGGAGCTAAACTCTGTATGAAGGTAGCCCTGCAGGAGCATACTTGACTACCTCTGGTCTAGTGCTTAGTATTATTCATCCCTTTAACTTAAGCCTTAAGCATTGCATTATGTCAATGCTAAAAACAACAATAACAGCAATACAGTTTGCAAAACAGATGTTCTCTTACGTCATGACAACATATTGCCGTCACGCTGTAATATATTTTGTCGTATGAGGCATCGGCAGAAACTTAGGAAGCTGGAATGTGCGACTTTATTCTGTGCTGACGTCTCCGCTGGTTTCAAACTTAAAGTGTGTATACGAGCAGTATATTGTCTTTTTCCACTTGACTTGCACTTCACAACAACACAAGCTTGTTTCAAAGACATTCAGCATGGTTTCTACAAAAATGTCTGATGTGTTAAGTTTTACATGGCTTAAGAATGTGAAAAAGCTACGCTAAATCCGATCTGACCAGTCAGACTGAAACGGATTTCCAGGAATGTGATATGAATTGGATTCCAAACCACATATGTGACCCTGGACCACAAAACCAGTCATAAGGGTCAATTTTTCGAAATTGAGATTTATACATCATCTGAAAGCTGAATAAATAAGCTTTCCATTGATGTGTGGTTTGTTAGGACAATATTTGGCCGAGATACAACTATTTGAAAATCTGGAATCTGAGGATGCAAAGAAATCTAAATATTGAGAAAATCACCTTTAAAGTTGTCCAAATGCAGTTCTTAGCAATGCATATTACTAATCAAAAGTTAAGTTTTGATATATTTACAGAAGGAAATTTACAAAATATCTTCATGGAACATGATCTTTACTTAATGTCCTAATGATTTTTGGCATAAAAAAAATCAATAATTTTGACCCATACAATGTATTTTTGGCTATTGCTACAAATATACCCGTGCTATTTATGACTGCTTTTGTGGTCCAGGGTCACATATGAATGTAGCTTGAAACGGATTTGCAAAAATCGGATTTCATGTAGTTCTAAATATGATCAGATTTCCATCAGACTTGCACAAGTATTGGATTTGGGCTGACAGTCTGAATGAGGCTTGTTTGCCATTCCTGCTTCTGGAGGGCCACTAGCTTCAACACACCTGCCTGGAAGTTTAGTGACCCAAAGAGTGTGTTTAGCTGGTTTAAAAGGTGTTTAATTAGGGTTCGGAGCTAAACTCCAGAAGGTGGCCCTCCAGGAGCAGGATTGGACCCGTTTTCATTAGTACTAATCAACATGTGAGTGGAGGGGACAGGCTGTAAGTGTGGTGGCCTAACAGTTTAGGATTTAAACAACCTTGAACAGAGAAAAACAGATGTTATACAACAGCAGCACACTGAAGTCTGGTGTTCATGGCTTGAGGCTTAATTTAAGAATCTCTGCAAGAGCCAAACAAATTATGTCACATTCACAATTACAGGGAGACTGAAGAGAGGGCAGGAAATTAGATTTATGTGTAACAACACAAGAAAGGAGAGGAGGGAGAGAGAAAACCTAAAAGAGATGGTAAGGAAAGAAGAGAAGCATTTACAGAAGAGTGAAAAGTCAAGAGTAGCATTTCCTGTTTATGTTCATGAGCGGTGATGAACAGCACGGTATCATACAATGCCAATAGTGTTGTATTCATTGTGAAACTGTATTTTTTTTGTAGTATTATGACCTAAACTTTAAGGTGCATTCAGTATTTTTTTAGTTAGCGTTAGCATTGTTGTTCTTTGCATACTTTAAGTAGTTTCTACAGTGAGTTTAGAGAGTGGTTTGCACAATTGTTATTTTTCTTAACTGACCAACTAACAAGAAGCAACTTGTGCATCACTACTCAGGATTTTCTCTGTCAGCACATCTTTTCAGCCTTGTGTTTGCTGTACCAATGTTTACACTCATTGTTTGTCTTAATTGGTCACTTCCCTCCAATATTCTGGTGTCTAGATATGGCTTGGACCCCCTTGGACCCCTGGCTTGGGATTTTCTGTCCACCAGATGTAAATAAAGTAGTAGCTCACCTGAGCATCGCCACAAGCTGCATGATTTCATTCATGTCTGCATCATAAACTGGATATTTCCATAGAGAGCTTCCATGCAAGTACTGTAAAACAGTTTTTCTGTGTTTTGTACTGTGAAATCGAGGGCGTGTTTCTCACTGTGTGCTGCACCTGCAGTAACAGAGAAAACACCTGCAGTGTCTCTGACTGCGCCACAGGTATTTGGGGCCTCAGGAGGTACTTTGGATGATTTGAAAGGTGCAAGGTGCACTTTTGTTCTGCCCTAAGACCTGAAGCACTTTACAGCTCTATTGTTCTGCCTCTTCTGTGAGGCAGAGGTGAAGGGGACCGCTGTGAGTGTTACACACTCACACACACACACAAACACACACACACACACACACACACACACTCGTTGGCCCTTTTACTTGTGTCCTGAAGACAGCCTCCTTGTATAATTGCACCTGCCTGAAATGCACACCCTCTGGCTGCCTTTGTATCTCTTCATCTCACACCCTCTCAGTGCATTCATAAGTCTGAGCACTCATTTATCTGTGAGTTTGTGCATTTTTGACTAAGATTTGGTGTCTTCTTACCGTGACGTATGTCAGCATATTGTATTCCTTTTCCAAAAAGCATATGCAGCACTGATCAGTTCAAGGTACTGATGAGATTACAAATTTCACGAAGCATATGGGAAGACTTAATTACACACACACACACACACACACACACACACACACACACACACACACACACACACACACACACACACCATCTCCGATCTATTTTTAGAGATATAAATAGCAACTTTTAGGCCTATTTTGTTATCCTTATAGTGTAAATGTTGGATTAGATGAAGTGTACTGAAGTGCCTGTACGAAACACCCTGTGAAAAGAAAAATCACAACTGAGATCTTTTTAATATGGAGTGCAAATAAAGAATTTAGTTTAGGCCCTGTGGCAAATGGCACAGTTCATGTGCACTTGTGGTTCTGCGGACTTACAAAGGCTGCCGCATACGCATGTCTGTTAAGTCCACAAGAACTTAGTGTGTCCTATTTGTCATTTTAGGTTTCAGAAGGTTGCTCACAAGCCCTTCTGTGGCCTCTATGTGCCCTTGAGGCGAGCTTTATATTATGGCATCACGTCATGAAAGGATGGATTCGGAGGAAATCTGTGAGGGCTTAGGGTGTCATTTGGGGCATGGCCTTGTGGACAGTGCTCCTACATATGGTGCAGAAGTGCCTCGGCTGACCTCATTTCGAGTCCTGGCTCGTGGTTCTTTCCTGATTCTGTATCCCAGTGCTTCCTGTCTCTCTTCATCCTATCCTATCTAATAAAGGCTTAGAGTTCCAGAAGAGATCTAAAAAATGTGCTCAGTATTGACTGTTTTTAAGTACAATATGAGCTAAAGAAGCCAAATTTATGATTCCATTGTTGTCAGATTTATTGCTAATTTGACATATTGAAACAATCTCGATAAACCGTTTTGGAGATTCCCCATTCACCTACACAGAGGGACTGTAATCAAAGATTTCTCATCAGTTTCTTCCAAGATCAATCTGACCTCTGCTATCCAATAATAACTTCTATATTTATTTTTAACATCAGTCTCCAAAAATGAAAGGGATTTTCTGAGAAAGTGTGTTTGAGCTTTACTCTGAGTGAGTGTTTGGAGAGCTGGAGGTCCCAGCACAGAAGGCACAGACAGGTGGATGGAGGCCAGACAGAAGGTGCCTGTGACCTCTGGATGTGGTCAGGTGGGTCCACACCTGTCTCCTTACTAAGACTAAAGATTCTGGTTACATAAGACAGAGACACACAGGATATCTAGAGAGAATTTTAAGGGAGCATAGAAACACTTTCATCCAAAGACTCACTTACGTTCAGTTCTGTAAAGTACTAACAAAATCTATTCGGTCAAATAAAAATGAATTAATTACACCTAATGCATTTTTATGCGTATTACAGCAAAGGAAAAACTACACTTCAGCATACTTTAATATACAAATTGGATGTAATATTTTCAGACACTTAACTGCATTTTATATGTAATTTATTTATTAAATTTTCTGTTAAATATGGTTAAAGAGTATTGTACTGACATTTATGGTAAACTAAAATTCAGTAAAATACTTTATTGAAATTTGCATGTCATGTATTTAAATATTTTTGTAATGATGAATTTGAAATGTGGTGCATTTGTAAATGTAATGTAATGTGCTTATAGTAGGTTAGTCGACATATCAAAGATTGTAAGTGTACTTTTAAGCATGACAAAAGAGTATTAAAACAATGATTTAAAATGTAGCACTGTAAACTTTTAATTTGACATTAATACCAAAATTAAAAAAAATGTACATATGTGTGTTAAGAAACAGTCATGAAAGTGAACTCTCTTTTAGTACACTTAAGTGGTCTTTCATGTCGTTAATATTATATTATTGACAAGCACAGTTTTTAAAAATATTATTTTCAAGAATGTAAGTACATTACAAGTGTGTATTCTATTGAATTAAGCACTTCTTTTTCACAAGGGTTATAAACATGCCAACACCACACTGCTAGATTCAATTAGTGGAGTTATGTGTCCTGAAATATAACATTCATGCGAGATGTATACGTTTAACATGCATCTTACTTTCATTGAAATGAATCTCAGTGTTTCTAATGCATGCAAACACACAGAGATCAGTGAGCTGTGACAGATAGTGACCTGCCAGCTTGGTTTGAGGTCTGCTGAAGCGTCTCTACAGCTGTCACTGTGTAATTCTAGATATCAGTCCACCTGAGCAGCCCGTGGAGCCAAAACAACAGCAGCCCTCCTCCCCTTCCTGCCCGGGCCGTCCTGCTGCAGGGGGGTTAGTCACGCAGGTATGTGTGGAT
Source organism: Schizothorax lantsangensis (assembly GCA_027422415.1). Classification (NCBI taxonomy): domain Eukaryota; kingdom Metazoa; phylum Chordata; class Actinopteri; order Cypriniformes; family Cyprinidae; genus Schizothorax; species Schizothorax lantsangensis. The sequence goes on from CM049862.1 coordinate 3,864,023, forward strand.
GAATCAAACAACCTCATTCCTGTGCTGAATCCACGACGTGGTTTTCTAGACTAAAGTACTTCAATCTTATTTCACACTGCTTCATTAGCATTGCATTCAATTTACATCAAAAACATTTGAAGCTTACATAGCTGTACTATAGTTGAATTTCCCAGAGTAAACTCATTGTGCATTGTTGGGTGCTTCTCCTGTAGCTTTGATTCAAATTCATGATTTGTGAAATTAATCACTCAGAATGCTGATTCATTAAAACAAATCAATTCAAAAGAATGAATGATTCACCACATGGGCATCACTATCACAAAGCCAGCAAGGTGGGTGAGTAAAAACACAGCTGATCAAAAGTATGTGGTTGGTAAGATTTTTTTTTTTTTTTAAAGAAGTCTCTTATGTTAACTAAGGCTGGATTTATTTGATAAAAAATGCAGTAAAACAGTGAAATATTATTAGAATTTAAAATAACTGTTTTCAATGCAAATATCTGTTAAAATGTAATTTATTCCTGTGATCAAATCAGAAATTCCAGCATCATTACTCCAGTCTTCAGTGGATTTAAAAATAACAACATCGCAATCTCATGCAACATTAAAATAGTCTTTCTGATCAATTTAATGCATCCTTGCAAAATGAAAGTCTTGATTTCTTTTAAAAAAAACATATTTAAAAAACCTTACTGATCCCAAAACTTTTGATATATTGGTGTAAAATATGAATTGTCTTTCTACAATACAGTGAAGTAAAAGTAAAAATCAACACAGACATTTACACTGGAGTAAGCTAAAAATGTTACAAAATATTTCAAATCATGAAAACGTGACTGTGTTGTGGATGTTATTAGTGGATGTGTGAAGTCATTTCCTCTCAAGGGGTAGAGAATCACATCTCATTAGCTGTGAATGTGATCCTCTAACATCTAGGACGGTGATGAACCTCAATGCTCAATGCAAAACGACTATCACATAAAACCTCACAAATATTTTGCTTGAAAATACATAGCAGTTGGTTTGATCACTTAAATTCATACATTTATACTGTAAAACACTGCTTTCTAATCTGTAAAACATGAACAGTGCAAACACTGATTTGGACACAGGTCTTTAGGGGCACACACACACACACACACATATTAAGAAAAACACAGGGAGTTACAGGGAAAATCATGAATCATGAATGCAGTAATGTATTGTTCTTGAGTGGACTTCATGTGCAGTTTAATTATGAGTGCTGAGATCCTAAAATACCCTGTGAGCCAGACCATGAAGGCCACATCAGTGAGCCAAAGCCAGCACACATATCTCAGAGGCTTTCCAGCCCAGAGCAGAGATCTGAGCACAGCACGTGTGGCTCTGCATGTGTGGCATTATAAAAACTGTGGGTTACTGTATATTACATACATACTGTTCAGCGTGTATTTGCTGGAAGTAGATATTCTGTGTGTCTGATAGGTGGGTTGTTCTCAAATGGTTTTGCATCAGGACCCAGATGCTACATTGCACATCAACCTGACATTTATCAAACAAAATGTCATGTATTAAAATGGATTAATATTGCCATGAACTGCATGGACCAGACTGACAGATGGAAAAGAAAAAGTGATAATTCTCTAAAATATCTCTGTGGTGCTCATAGTGTTCCAGGCATGAATCGCAAGAACCATATGAGAGAACAATATATAAGAAAAAAGTTAACAGTTAAGGATATTGAGGTTTTATCAATACAGTCTCTCTTTTCTGCACATGGGGACACACACTCACACTCAAGTCATTACTTTAAAGCTAGTTTTTGGGGGTTTTGAGAAAAACTCCTTCCTACAGAGAACGCCGAGAGCATTCCCACACACACACACACACACACACACACACACACCACACACAGCACAGCAGCAGCGGCTCGGCTCGGCTCCAGAGACCCCCGCCTTCAGCATGTAAGCCTTTCCAGATGTGCTCACATCCGTCCCTCTGCTGAGAGACGCCACTAAACACACACACACACACACACACACACACACACACACACACACACACACACACACATTATTTAAATTAATGTCAACAGTCAGAGAATAATGTCAACAGTGTAAAGGTCCTTAATAAACATAATAAAGATGGAAATCATATTAGTTGGTTTTCTTTTAACACAATGTCACAATTAAGTGAACATTGGTCATTTCAGTAAATTATAAATCATTTCACTACTTTGGTTTGAGTGGATGTTTTCTCAAAAATAGTGGGAAAAAAAAGAATGAAAAACTGTCTATTTGTTCTGAAATATTCCTTGTGTTTTTTCATTTTTCTTTCTCTATTAAATGTTTCAAACCAAACTTGTTTTTAGAAATATTGTTGGCAAGCAACTGTTTTTTCTTTGTCATCAATTTCACTCTTTCAGTCTTTTGTAAAAACCCTTTAACTGACAAAAGTATGTTCTTTAATCACATCATCCTCCGAGGAAATGACATCATCGCTGGTGACAAACATTCCGTTCGGTTTGATGCTGGTTAAACGTCAAAAGAGGATAAAACATATCAAAATAACTTTAGCTTTTTTCATGCCGTTGCTCAAGTCAAGTTATAACGAATAATATAAGCCCGAACAGAGCAAACACTTGGGAAAAATACGTGTTTTTTAAGTGCACTTGTTGTGTATACATCCAATTAAAAAAAAAGAAAAAAATATATATATAAATTGTATACAAGTATAAAAACAACATTAAAGTATATTTTAGTTTACCATAAATGTTTGTCAGTACATTTAAAAGACAACAGAAATAATTATGAAATTACATTAAAACAAGTCCTACTTAAAAGCACACTTAAGTTCAACTAACAGCAATCAGTATAAATGTAAACTATAATAAATTTCATTTATTGCAAATAACGTGCAATTAAACATTACATTCAGTCCACACTTAAGTAGCCTATATTCTTTTAAAATATATTATTTCCATAATAAGTGCTGTAATAAGTACACAAGAACAAATATTATAGAAACTGTATTACAACAAACATACAAACACTATGACTTCACGTCTCCTGAGAAACAACATTTTCCTTTGGGACAACATGAGCATATATGTTCATGTGTTAATGTAGTGTGTCTCATGTTATTTAGCTTGTTAGCATTACTGATTTTCACAGCAATGTTAACAGGCTAAATACAGTCTTTCACTGAGGTGCCAAATGAGCAGCAAACAGCTAATTAGCTTATACATGCTCAGCTATCCAGTTCAAAGAGCTGTGTGTGTGTGTGTGTGAGGGGCGGGAGACAAGTGTTGTTACAATCAAGAAGTTATGGTCTTCTAAAGTTCCCCACACCTCCCCCCCCACACACAGTTTAAGGACCCTCATGCCTCAACAGGTGTTGGCAGAGAGACACATTTAAAAGGAAAGGGAGAGAGGGAACATCTGTTATAAAGACCTCCCATGCAATGTTTACAAGAACAGCACACTACAGAACTATACTTCTATACAGTGCTATAAAGACAGATGAATTATGCAGAAAACTGAATGTAAGAAAAGAGACATGCTATTGAATTACACACCTTCACACAAGGAGGAGTGAAAATGCAGGGCTTACAATCACTCTCTCTCTCTCTCTCTCTCTCTCTCTCTGTATCTTTTGACTCCTTTCATGAGGTTGTGGAGCCAGAGAGACTGTGACCCCCTAATGAGTGAATGGTACACACACACACACACACACACACACACACACACACACACACACACACACATTGTTTTTTTGTGTGTTTTATGAGGGCATTCTATAGATAAGATTTTATATGTTCTGTATCTTCTATCCCACTAAACCTAACCGCTACAGAAAACATTATACGTTTTCTCATTTTCTCACAAAAAAAAGAAAGAAAGAAAAGAAAAGGTGGTAGTTTTTGTAAGCAGACACTTTGTCCTCACATTGTCAAAAACGCAGGGAAAACCTGGATGACATACAAACCTGAAGAACTCACAGTGCTTGCAAATATGAATATCATTAACAATGACAGTTAAACAGTTTTCATGTAATATTACATAAGATACCTATAATGTACAAAGCATAATTTATTGTGTTTTTATACACTGTAGTCCAAGTTTTAATCGGTGCATGAGCGTAAAATGAGCAATCAGAATGGATACTGACATAAAGAACTGAAAGAATGGATATTGACACGGCTCACGGTCAGCAGAGAGATATTGTGCTGCTGGCTTTGAAGAGCTCCTTCATCAGGGTGGAATCTTCTAGCCTGGGGACGAGGAGCTCTGACTGTGCATGCGTTCATGGTATGAAGACTGCTGGAGGGAACGTGTGTTTAGGGGAATTCTGTCAGCTGCAATGAAGGTGGAATCATACTTCATTTCTCTATCATTTAATTGCCAATAGCATGCAATTAAACATAACATTCATTTCCAGTAACCACACAACTGAGAATGCTTAAATCTCTCTCTCTCTTTTTTTTCAGAGACAGTGATGAGAAGTCTTTTGAAGTCTCTCTGTAATCCTCAATTAATGTTCATCATTGCTCTGCATCAAAAAATGGTCACATGATGAACATTTTTTGTTCTAGGCAGAAACAGTGATATAACTACTGCCAATGATTTGGGAAAACATTACAATAACTGGACCGACAGACACTCAAAATTAACCCGACACTTGACGAGTATCGGCTTGGTGTGTCTTGGACGGTAGAATCAAGTTGGGACAGTCTTTGTGTCAGGAGCGCGCATACAAACCTTAAAAACGGGCAAAAACCTCAGAAAATATATTTTATTAAATTTTATTAATTTCAGCATATTAGGACTCAAATAAGACTATGTAAAGTTTTTGTTCAAAATATTGCATTTATATTACAGTTTGTATATTCTAAGATATGCCCATTTCAAATTTAACATACAATAACAGGAATTCATGTTTGGTGTGATTCTTACAAGATTTAAACCTATTTTAAAACATTCATTCGGTGACACAAACTTTAAAAAGAAAACACAGTATGAACATTTTTTAAAATGTACCATTTTATTTTTTGAAGCATGCAGTTTAGGGTTGTAAACCAATTTGCCCTTGAGCAAATCACTTATCCACCGCTTCCCCGGGGGTCTGTTTCTGCTATTAGTGTACTGTAAGCCTCTCTGAGTAAAAAAAGGGTCTGTTAAATGACAAGCACCCAATAGGAAGAGAGAAAGAGAGGCTAAGATTAGGGTAATCAGTCCATCAGAGAGATTGATGGAGAAGACATGCAGAGTTTAAGGAGGAGACCAGAGGATCTTAAGTGAGCAGTCTGGCAAAACGGCAAGTGCAGTGGAGCAGGGGCTGCTGGGTAAGGCACCTTGCAACAGCTGGTCTCAATTATCCACACAGGGGTCGAGGGACGCATGGGGCTGTGTGACGGGGGGTCAGAGACCACTGGCGCCAGGAAAAGAGCAACAGGTCAGGAAAGATGGAGATTATAAAAATACTAGCAGGCAATTGGCCCCTAAAAGAGAAAACAGATACTGTGTGTGGGGTTTGTTGAGGCTGTGCCACAGCGTTACAGACGAGGAGCCAAAGGGTGGACATTTTATCCTCTCTTCCTGTAGAAAACTAAATTTAGAACCGAGAGAATGAGAAAGACAAAGAGCAACAAACACAAAGAGACAAAATACAGTATTTGGGCACATTTACTCACTCTCAGGTTGTTGCAAATGTACGACTGTCTTCTGCAAAACACAAATTAAGCTAATTTAAAAAAAGCATGGGGTCCAACCAATACAAGACTCTGTTCAATTTTATTGTATGGAAAGAAACAGACAATTTTTTTCTAAATATCTTCTTTATTGTGAAAGAAAGACATGCGATCCTAACCTTTATCTCTATACTGAAATCTCAGATGACTAGACTAGTGATTTATCTCTTTTGAATATTTGTCAAAATATTTGTGTCTGGGACGCCGTGAGCCTGGAGACTGTAGTGAACAATGTGAATTTTTAAAGGCTTGGCTTAAATGTGTGATATGAACAAACAGTGCTTATAAACGACTGTCGAGATTCTCAATGGAAAAGAGTGGAGGTTTTGACTCGGAAACAGTATTCCTTAGGTTTCAGCTTTGGGTCGGTCCTCAAAAGAAAGTCATTAAAACACCAACTGATTAAAAGTCATTGAAAAATGGCTCAGAAATGTCAGTTGACACTTGGCGTGATGTTTTGTATCTAATGTATTTTCCAAATACATGGATTTCTAAAGTATCTGTAATAGGTAGGAAAAGTGGAAATGCTTAAGGAAATAAAATTTGTGCAATTAAGAAAAAGGTGCTCCTGTGTTATACATCCTCTTATGCATGAAACAGGATTACTGAATACCAGAATAACATACATATAAGGCTTTCACACATACATTGATCTTCATGTTAACCCTGAAAACATAGTGTATAGTGCCCTCTGCTGGACTACTCTTGATATGATGGGGTCACTGTTACACCTTGCACAAAAAAAGTCTTTACTCTTTAGTCTTTAGTACTGATTGATCCTTATCAACTCACTCAGCTGTACATCAAATGTGACTTAGATCAGTCTCCACATTTTACTGAATTAGGTTGAATTCAGATAAATGTGTCAACAGTTAGATCAAATTAAAACATATCAAATAAAACGTGTGATTATTTACTAATACATAAACCAAAGTAAAATCTAAAATCTAAATCATTATACAAATCTCAAAATTCTAAATTAATTTAGAATTTAGAGTTAAATTAACCCTAAAGTAAAATTGCATGTAACTTTTGAAAAAAGTAAAATAATTCAAAGTAAATTAACTAATAAATACTAATACTAGTTAAATACTAACCCTAACCCTATAACAACTAAACAGATTTGACATTTTAGCACGTCACCACACAATATCTACCAATTAGTTTCAGATATAACAAATAAAACTGAAATATGAATCTGTTAATTATGTTAACAGCTATATTATACTATATTATACATTGATCAATGACATAAAGTGTATCAATAAAAAATATCATAAAAAAATTGATTGACTTTTATTTTAATGCATATTAATTAATAATGTTAATAATATTATTTTTTAGTAATTTATTATATTAATGCTCGTAAACAATTTAAATATTCAAATTGGTGTAATTATAGGACTATAGGCCTACACATAAATTAAAGCTTTTAGAATTAATACAAGGGCCTAAATTCAACTTGCCTTCGTGCAACAATAGGCGCTCTGCGCTCCGCTGCTTCATGCATTTTTTTTTATTTTATTTTTTTTTCTCTCCGCTGCTTCATTCATAGAACGCGCGCATGATGAGCTGATGACGTCACAAGGACAGAGGCCGCTGGAGGCTCGCGCTCGCACGCTGATCACTTCAGTTCAGTTCAGTTCAGTGAAGCGAATTACTGAAGCAGAGTCTGATTCCAAGTCTGTCTGTCCAGACACACACGATATTTAGACAGCACTCTATCACCAGCACTTAGTTTCCGCTGTGGAGACAAGCAACAGGTCAGTAACAATATAAGAGATGGAAAAAAAAAGTGTGAAATCAGATTTTTCACTCAGATTAAACTGAACTCGTATTAAAACCTCTTCTCCATTGACATCCTTCACAAAAAAGAAGCCAAACTTTGCTCACTCCCAAGGCCTATGATAATAAATGATAATGAATTTTTTTTTGCCCCAAAATATGTCATGATAACATTTTTACCTCAGCATATAATTTCATGATGATAAAATTTCCATGCCCTTCGCGCCAGTATTTTGGCGGCAAAAGTTTATCATTGGCATGGCAATAAAGACGCTAAAGGGTTAATTTGATATCTGTATAGGCCTATTGACACCTAGGGAGTGAGAACCAATGAAGAAGTGTCCCCTTGTCCCCTCACCGGTGTACCAGAGCTCAACCTAGAGGAGAGAAGATAACATGATTTATGAATCATAACCAAACCCACCAAACTCGCTTTTCACCATGGTTCTAAGTAACGTTAGCCTAAGTAAAGTAAGCAAGTAAGAAAGTAAGTAAATAAATAGTAAAAAATGATAAATATGCCTATTGTATTTTTGTTTACTTTTTAAGGGCTAAATGGAGTATTGAAAAACATGTTTATGCACTTTGTGTGCTTTTGCATTTTATGTTTAATGTGTTTAATGTGTAATGTGTATGTTGGATTATTCTTTCTTTTGCTATTGGGGCAAATGGACATGCACAAATGATATTCACTGTAGTGTCTGTTCCTGTCAATGTAAGTTTACTCAGCTATGACTGCTAAAAACCCCGGAAATGTGAAAAGGATCCACGAAGACAGGTTTTAAAAGTTTCAAATGCAAATCAAATAATATGTCCTCTGGTGTTAATTTCTGTTACTCTTTTCTATTTACCCACTCTTTAGAAAAGCAAACAAAAATGAAGAAAAAGAAAGACATTCGTGCATTCTTCAAGAGAACATGGCAGGCAGTAAAACGCGCCAACTTCAGTGGCAACAAAGTTTCACCTGATCCCCGGTCTGGTCCATCTGGTCTTGAGCCAATGGATCCAGCAGATCCGCAGCCAGATCCATCCAGCCTGGAGCCAACAGCTCTCCAGGATCCACATTCAGGCCCATCTAGTCTCAATTCTGAGTTGATGCCTGTTCCAGGTCCATCCAGTCTCAGGCCGACTCCTGACGCAGCACATGAACCAGTTTCATTTGCATCCCTATATGAAATGGGACAGAGACTGGGAATAGGAGGTTTCGGTACTGTGTTTAAGGGGACTCGCACATCTGATGGCCAGCAGGTGGAGCCACTTTTACAGTATTCATTAAACCTTTTGCTACGGTGACCGAGAGAGTTCAACGCGCTGCACCTTCAGAAAACACATGCAAATAGAAAAAGCACCAGCAAATCAAGAAAACATCTTCATCAGTTTGACAGCAGGTGCTGCAAATGCTCACTGAAAAATAATTTTATTTGCAGCGCGTTTCTTTCTTTGTTTGTGTTGTGAGCATTTGCAGCGCGTGTGTTGTCAAATTGATGAAGTTGTTTTCTTAATTTGCAGGTGTTTTTCTATTTTGCAGCACGTTGAGCTCTCTCAGCCACCGTACTTTTCACTTGCCCAGCATTTTTGGTGAACCTGACTTATAGATTAGCGGCATCCACTGTTTTGATAAAAAAGTGTGAAATAGATGACAGATTGCATATTGTCATAAACAAAAATTTCAATGTTTATTCCCAGATTCAGATTTAATATGTATGCATGCTTGGTAAAAAAAATTCTCTTTACAGGTTGCCATCAAGGTCATTCCTAAGAATAAGGAGGATGATTATATCGTTATTGTAAGTTGGCAAAATTTATTACTACACCCAAAATAAATCAAACATTAAATACATAAAACATAGTTAGCTAACCTTTTGTTGATTTTTCTCTAGCCTGGCTATTCCAAGCCATTGCTCGTGGAAGTGGCTCTAAATCTGCGGGTGAAAAAGTCTCCAATAAGCCCCAACATTGTCCAGATGCTGGACTGGTTTGAAGAGGCACATTGTCACATCCTGATCTTGGAGTATCCGCAGCCCTGCATGACCCTGAGCAGTTTCCTCAAACTCAACAGACGTCGCTTAGATGAAAATCAAGCGCGTCGCTTTATGCTCCAGGCAGTTCTCGCAGCCAAACACTGTATGGACCGCGGTGTCGCTCATAATGACATCAGGGTGGATAACATCCTGATCAATACAGACACGCTGCAGCTCAAACTGATAGACTTTGGCTGTGGAGAACTTATTGAAGGTTGTGATGATGAAGACAACCAATACAGAGGTGAGTTAGCTTACCATTATGCTCTATGATGGCAGAATGAGTAACTGTGTGTAGAAAGTAGACTAATGCTTCAGTGATATATTATTTTTTCAGAATGAAATGTTTGCTAAACTCCGAAGAATCTCTCTTGCTTGCTTGGACAGGACATGTGGTGCCGGAGCTTTATGTGGCGCACAAATACACACTCAGTGAGACGGTGTTGTCTCTGGGTAACCTGCTGTACAGGATGGTGGAAGGCCAGTCTGCTCTAGAAAATAATCCAAGGTTTGATTCCAACCGCTGCTCAAAAGGTGAGGCAATAACAATCACACTGTTAAGCACACACATAAAGCCTCTGTGTGATATCATGGAGGTCTCATCAAATGCAAATTCCTAAATATAAACCTGAAAACTGAAAGACATTAACAGCTAAACATTATTGTTACCAGTTCTGAATAGCTGGTAACATTTAGTAGCGAAACTAGCAGGTAAAAGAACGTTAAAACACTGTCAGAAGTAATATACAGACTGTACATGATGACATTAGTGTGTCACATGTTCATAAAGAACATACATGACTAACCAATGCTTTCCTCAAAACCTATACAGAATGTCAGAATCTGATACGCCTCTGCATGAAATACGATCCAGATGAAACACCAACATTAGAGCAACTGTTAGAACATGAATGGTTTAAGCAGGGGGATGATCAGGAGTAGCTCAGGAGTCAGGTAACATACTAGCTGAGATAAGTCAGATTATAGGAAACTGTATTTTAAATAATTCTTGTGAAAGACCAGGACCTTTTTATTTGTTTAGTTTTTATTTATTATTAATTAATTTATTAAGCAGATGAGGAAATGTTTCAGAAAGGAGAATCTAGATATAAAAAAATCAAAAATAAAAACAAACAGAGGAACAACTTTAGTGCAAAAAAGGGGCAAAACATAATTTAATTTTAGTGCAAAACATAATGTAAAAGTAGCACACACATGTAAAAAAAAATCACATTGATATCATATTTCCATTTAACATTTTGTGAGAATCATTACTGTTCCTTTATACTATTCTAAATTGGATACTATAGTGGTTTTACTCTAGTTGTCTCTCCCAGGCCCCATTTTCCAGATGAGGCTTCAGAAGCGCAGTGGTAAATTTACTTAAAAAAGAAGGAACAAATGATAAAAAGTTTACTAAGTTTAATAAATGTTAGGAAAAAAAAGAAAAAAAAATATTATTATTAAAATGATAAGTATTAAAAAAAAAAAAAAATTCTTGTATTTTGAATGTTTTTAAAATGATGTGCTGTTTAATTAATTAGTCTAATCGCATATGTAATGAGAAAAGGAAGAAAAGCAAGTTCGGCAAAAGATGGTCTTGAAATCCTAGCGATTGCATTATATGCATGGGCATTACTCTCCAACCTACACCCCTGCAGACGCTGTTTGACACTCTCCAACGAGATAAAAATGAACACGTTACAAGTTTATTCTCAACATTTTATTTAAACTTTTTTCTCAAAATTTAATTACTTTTTTTTCGTAATTTAATTAGTTTATTCTCAACATTTTATTTGGATTAAATGCATTTGCCATGCATTTGGGCAATCAAATTACACAATAGGTAGTTCCTATTGTTCTGGATTTAACCCTACTCTGAAGTAGGAGCTAATTTGGTCCTCCCAAAAGACGTTCCTATAACTAAAACCATTCCCAGTTCCTGTGGTGCAAACATGCCAAACAGCAGGTACTTATAGGAACTATGAAAACGTTCCTCCAGTGCAAGCTATTAGATGACCAGGGGTCTTCATTTGCAAAGTCTTCGTGTGGGACCCCATGTGCAAAGAGATGAAGATATGATAATTGAACTGGCAGATAAAGGCTCCAGCATTGTCATAATGGACAAACGATAGTATGCTGGAAAGAAACAAAACATTATAAATAAATGCAAGACCCCTTTAAGGTTGTCATAAGATATTTATATCTTAATATCAAGAAGGCTCTGACTACCTCTGACACTTGATGGTAAATTAACAAGTGAACATGACACATATAATAATAATAATAATTCATTTTATTTATAGGCACCTTTCATGGCACTCAAGGTCACCTTACAAGTAATCCAAAAAACCATACAACCAAAAATCCATACAAAACAAGAAACAGTAAAATAAATTAAAACATTGATCCACATACTGTATATGCAATCAAAAGTAAGCCTGTTTAAAGGTCCCATATTGTCAAAACTGAACGTTACATTATTATACATTATTTATCCATCTTGGATAAATCCAAGATGGCACCGAGCATGGCAGCCGTGTTGCGAGCTCCGAGAAAACTCTGCAGTTTTTCGTATGTTTTATTTGTTATTTTGTTGTTTTACATGTTGGATGTTGTTAGTATAACTGTCTACAATAGAGACAGGCTTTTGAACATTGGTTCATTCATTGCGCAACGCAAACCGGACTTTGAGTTCTTGAACGCCGGCGCTTTGTTTACGGACACCGCATCAGAACCCTTTGTCTGGATCGCACGGTCACGACCGAGGAAACGCCGCCGGAAAAGGGGAAAGAGAGCCGGAGTCCTTGTCAGACTCAGACGCCATCCCCTCCGACCTCCACTCCCAACCATTTTGTTGGCTAACCTTCAGTCACTGGACAACAAACTCTGCGAATTGCGGGAGCGCATCTCATACCAACGAGAAACAAGGGACTGCTGCATTATTTGCCTCACAGAAACATGGATGTCTGCAGTGGTTCCAGACGGGGTTCTCCGTGCACCGCTCGGACAGAACGAAAGAGCTCACAGGGAAAAGCAGAGGTGGGGGCGTTTGTTTCTTTATCAACAACTCGTGGTGTGATGAAAGGAATCTACACTCTATTAAATCCTTCTGCTCCCCTGATTTGGAATTTCATATGCTTCTGTGTCGACCATTCTGGCTACCGAGGGAATTTACAGCTATCATAATCACAGCGGTTTACATCCCCCATCAAGCCAACACAGACCAGGCACTCAAGGAACTGTATGGGAATATAAGTGAGCAGGAACCCGCGTACCCAGATGCAGCGTTTATTTTTACGGGGGACTTTAACAAAGCCAACTTCAGAACAATAGCTCCAAAATACTTTCAACACATCACCATCAACACGTGTGGTGATCGTGTACTGGACCACTGCTACTCTCCTTTCCGGGACGCCTACAAATCGCTCCCCCGCCCACCTTTAGGCAAATCAGATCATTCTTCCGTTCTGCTCCTGCCTGCTTATAGGCAGAAACTGAAACGAGAAGCACCCGCCCTCAGGAAAATTCAATGCTGGTCGGACCAATCGGACGCTATACTGCAGGACTGTTTTGATCACGTGGACTGGGACATGTTCCGGGCAGCGTCTGATGACGACATAGAGGTGTACTCAGATTCTGTAACGTGTTTCATAAGGAAGTGCGTAGAGGACGTGGTTCCGAACAAAACAATTCGTACCTACCCCAACCAAAATCCATGGATTAACAGCGATGTTCGAGCAGCCTTGTCAGCGCGGACATCTGCCTTTAAATCCAGGAATGTTGACGATCGAAAACAAGCCAGTTACGATCTCAGGAAATCCATCAAAGCCGCCAAATGACAATATAAAACCAAAGTTGAAGAACAATTCAAAACCAACAACGCAAGAAGCATGTGGCAGGGCATCAATAACATCACGGATTGTAAAGGGAATAAACCAGCTACAGTGAACATTGCCGCCTCTCTACCGGATGAGCTTAATCTTTTTTTATGCTCATTTCGAGGCTCACAACCCCGCCCACATAGAGAGCGCTCCCGCGGCTGTTGCAGAGGAGGTGAGTGCAATCTCCATTTCTGTCTCGGATGTAACACGATCCTTCAAACGGGTGAATATCCACAAGGCTGTGGGTCCTGATGACATTTTCAACCTCTCCCTCTCTCTGTCTGTGGTTCCCTTATGCTTCAAAAAATCCACCATTGTGCCCATACCAAAGAAAAATAAAATCACATGCTTGAATGACTGGAGGCCCGTTGCTCTGACACCCATCTTCAGCAAGTGTTTTGAGAAACTCATCAGAGACTACATCTGCTCTGTGCTGCCTGCCTCACTGGATCCGCTGCAATTTGCATACCACAGACGATGCTATTGCCTTCACCCTGCATACTGCTCTCTCTCCCACCTGGAAAACAAGAACGCCTATGTGAGGATGCTGTTTGTGGACTACAGCTCCGCATTCAATACCATAGTGCCTGCCACACTGGTTGCGAAACTCCAGAATCTGTGCAGCTGGATCCTGGACTTTCTGACAGGCAGAAGTCAGGTGGTCAGAATGGGCAACAACACTTCATCTCCGCTGACCCTCAACACTGGTGCTCCGCAGGGCTGCGTTCTCAGCCCACTCCTGTACTCCCTGTACACACATGACTGTACAGCCACACACAGCTCCAACGTCATCGTCAAATTCGCTGACGACACAACGGTGATTGGCCTGATCACTGACAACGATGAGACGGCCTACAGAGTGGAGGTGAGTACCCTGACTAAATGGTGTCAGGAGAACCACCTCACTCCACATCGACAAGACCAAGGAGCTGGTGGTGGATTTCAGGAGACAGAGCAGAGAACACACACCCATCACCATCGACAAGACACCTGTGGAGCGGGTAAACAGCTTTAAGTTCCTCGGAGTTCACATCACCGAGGATCTCACATGGTCCACTCACACAGATGCAGTGCTGAAGAAGTCACATCAAAGCCTCTTCTTTCTGAGACGGCTGAGGAAGTTTGGAATGAGCCCCAGCATCCTCAGATCATTCTACACCTGCACTGTGGAGAGCATCCTGACCAGCTGCATCACCGCCTGGTTTGGAAACAGCACCGCTGGCAACCGCAAAGCCCTGCAAAGGGTTGTGCGAACTGCCTGCCACATTGTTGGAGGTGAGCTTCCCTCCCTCCAGGATATCTACACCAGGCGGTGTATAAGGAAAGCCAGGAGGATCACCAATGACTCCAGCCACCCGTCCCACAGACTGTTCTCTCTGCTGCCCTCAGGAAGACGTCTCCGCAGCATCCGATCCCACACTAGCCGACTGAGGGATAGCTTTTTCCCTCAGGCTATCAGGCTAATGAACAGTCAGAACTAATACACCCTACAGCACACTCCCACTTTACGATATGCCACGCACTGCACTTTAACTCCACAGTTCAAACTGGACTACATGTACACACTGCCACTGGTGTCAAAAGTATTCACATTCATTACTCAGGTAGAAGTATAGATACTAGGGTTTAAAAAGACTTCTGTAGAAGTTGAAGTATCAACTCAAGCTTTTTACTCAAGTAAAAGTGTAAAAGTACTGGTTTCAAAACTACTTAAAGTATAAAAGTAAAAGTAATATAAGGAAAAAAATGCCATAAAGGACAAAAGCTTATGCCGCGCCACAGAGGCCTATTGTGCACTACCCCACCTCCTCAAAAAAAACATTTTTCTAAAGGCCATAATGACTATAATGTTATATTAAAATGTTAATGTTGAAAAATTTGGGATGCACTAGGCTACCTGTTTCAGCCGCATATACAGTATGCCCATTGAAAATGAACGCATTTTAGAACAATGCAAATACATTAAAAAAACATATATGTGGGAGGATCACGTGACCCCTCGATGGTGATGCAGGCTTAGTTTTTCGCTCCGCTCACTTTGCCAAATATTTCACGATCCTGTCAGTAAAATTTGAACCACTCTGCATTAGACCCATCATGAGTACTAAGGCAGACAAAAGAGATCGGAAAAGAGATATTGAACAATCGCCAATGAAGAAAAAATTCAGAGATTCAGCCATCTCAAGTGAAGACCTGGACAGTGCTATTGCTAGCCGCATTGAACTAGCATTTAAAGAACACCAAAGCACTTTGAATTCGGTTGTGAACTCGGCAGTAAGAGATGCAATGGACTCTGTGCTGATTCCAGCATTGCGCGAACTGCGTGAGGACATACTAGCGACCAATAAGTCTGTTAAAGAGCTAAGAGAGGAGTTTGAGGCCATAGTTACCAAGACAAAGCAGACACGTGACCGCGTTGATTCTGTTCAGGCAGCGGCGCGGGAAGATAAGAGAACAGTTACGGATTTAAAGGATCAGCTGGAGCGACTCACCGAGAAGATGACAGATATGGAGGACAGGTGCAGACGGAACAATGTTAGACTGGTGGGACTCCCAGAAGGGATGGAAGGTCCAGATGCAGCTAGTTTCCTCCGAGCTAATCTTTCCAAGTGGATTCCTTCCTTGAGGGGCCGTGACATTGAGATTGATCGGGCGCATCGCGTGTATGGCGGAGGGAGTGGCTCCGATCGGCCGCTCACTCTCATCTTCCGTGTACTGAGATGGCATGACAGATCAGATATCCTGAAAGGTGCTCGGCAGGCGTATCCGGTGAAGTGCGCACAGAACAATGTCACACTGCTATTTTTTCCTGACTTTAGTCCGGCTACAGCGATCAGGAGAAAGGCATTTGGTCCGGTTTTGAAGAAGATGACAGCACTTGGTCTCCAGCCCTTCCTCATCTATCCAGCGGTGATTAAGCTACGGCACAAAGGGGAACAGAGAAGCTTCGATTCCCCTCAGAAAGCGGAGGATTTTATCAGCTCCATGTCTCAGCAGAAGTCCTATGCCGCAGCTCTGCGGGGGGACGACGGGGGAACAGCGACCGCTGTTTTTCCAATTCGACGGGAGGGGCGTGACGGCCGGGATGGACTTGGCCCTAGCTGCCCAGAAGGGGATGATAGCAGGATGAGCATGGATGCTTGCTAAACCTATTGTTTGCGTTTTCTTCTCTTATACTGGGATATTGTCCTTATTTATCCGGTACAACGATCTCTTTGCTGGTAAGCTCCATTTTGGAGCTGACACTCCATTTTTCTGTTTTGGAGGGGACTGATGGAGAGTAGGTTTAATTAATATAAAAAAAAAAAAAAAAAAAAAAAAAAAAATATATATATATATATATATATATATATATATATATATTTTTTTTTTTTTTGTTTGTTTGTTTGTTTGTTTGTTTTGGCTGTGTGAGCCTTTCGGGAGACATGTCTTGCGTTGGAGTGGATCGGTCACAACCTATCACCGTTTTTTGTTGCTCAGTCAGACCTATGTTCTCGGTAATGTGCGGTCTGAGTTGTACTTTGTTTATGGTTGTTGATTGTTCACATTTTTATGTTGTTTTTGTTTTTTACAGCAGACATTTATACTTTTATCTATTTTACATTATTTCTAAAGGGATTTTTCATATAGGAGGTTTGGTATCTAAAATGCACATCAGTGTTTACGTGTTATTTACGGAATGGAAGTGCTTCTGTTTTTTGAAAAAAAAATTTTTTTTTTTTTTTTGCATTTATTGAGTACAATCTTGGGATTATGAATATTAAATGCATACTTTAAATATTTTATCACTGAATGTGAATGGTTTAAATTCTGCTGTTAAAAGAACCCGTGTATTAGAATATTTACACCGTAAATCTATCTCCTGTGCCTTAATGCAAGAGACACATTTAAAACAATCTGACGTGGCACGTTTCCAGAAAAAGTATTACAAATTAATAGCTTTTTCCTGCGCTCAAAATAAAACTAAGGGGGTGCTTATCCTTGTTAACAGGAAGTTGAATTTAACAATTGAACACCTTGGTAGTGATGAGAAGGGTAGATTTGTTTTTATCCGATGCAAAATATATAATAATAGGTTAGCATTGGTCTCTATTTATGGTCCGAATGAGACAGACAGTGCATTCCTTACACAGATTTCCAAAACTTTACTTGAGGAGATTGATTGCCCTCTAGTGGTGGGTGGTGATTTTAATGCTGTCATAAATCCTACTTTAGATAAGTCTCAATCTGATACAACAGCCAATCCATCCTCTAAATTATTGAATAAATTTATCACTGAGCTCAACTTAATCGATTTATGGAGAATTCAGAATACTAAAGCTAAGGACTTCACTTTTTTTTCTAATAGACAAGACTTTCTCTAGGATAGATTACATATTTCTCAGCCCATCTTTAATTTAATCTAATTCCTCTATATCTATATTACCAATTTTATTATCTGATCATTCTGCTATGTTGTGCAGTGTTCCTCTTTCCGATGTCAAAGCCAAGTCCCCTAGATGGTGCTTTAACATATCATTATTAAGTAATCAGACTTTTATTACCTCTCTAAAAGAATATATTAAGGACTTTCTTGAAATTAATATGCCCTCTGATGTGGATCCTCAAATACTGTGGGAAACGACTAAGTGTGCTATACGAGGTTTCTGTATATCTTTCTCTTCTACTCTTGCCAAAGCGAGAACTCACCAGTTTACACAATTTGAAAATAAAATCCAATCATTACAAAACCTACAAAAACAAAATTTTACTGAGCAACAGGCTACACAGCTGTCCTCTTTAAAAGAAGAATATGATTTACTTTCACACTCAAAGGCAGAATTTATTTTACATAGGACTAGACAAAAATATTATTTTGAATCAGAGAGACCTAGTCATTTATTGGCCCTTAGGTTGAAAGAATGCGAGTCTAAGGCATTTATTAGCGCAATAAAATCATCGGATGATCAGGTCACCACGAACCCTGTGGCAATTAATGACATATTTAAAGGTTTTTACACAAATCTGTATAAAGCCGAAACAGATTTTGATGAACCAATTTGTAAGCAGTATTTAGATAAATTCTGCCTCGGATCTCACAGATGGATAAAGAATCTTTGGATTCTTTTTTCCTGTGCCAGTAAATAAAATATCTTGAAGTCTATTTGGTTTAACCTTGTGAGCTTCAATCACTCTCCATAAAACTGTAGATTGAGGATCAACCCAATTATGAAGAGCCTTAAGCTGGAACGACCAATAATATAATTCAAAATTTGGTACAGCCAGTCCTCCTGCGCTATTGGGATGTTGTAATGTGGTAAGTTTAATTCTGGGACATTTATCATTCCAGATAAACTTAGAAATTATGGAGTTGATCTCCTTAAAGTAACCTGGAGGGGGAGAAAGTGGTAGCATAGAGAAAAAAAATTTAAACCGAGGTAACAAATTCATCTTAACAGTCAAGTCAAGTCAAGTCACCTTTATTTATATAGCGCTTTTAACAATACAGATTGTGTCAAAGCACTTAACAGTATCAAGTTGGAGGATAGAGTGTCAGTAATGTATAATAATAAGATTAAACACTCAATTTTCAGTTAAAGGCATTTCATTATTGAATTCAGAGATGTCATTGTCTAGCTCAGTATAGTTTAAATAGTATCTGTGAAATCCAATTGACGATAATTGCTAGAAATTAAGTGTCCCCAACTGAGCAAGCCAGAGGCGACAGCGGCAAGGAACCAAAACTCCCTCTGAGACAGAATGGAGAAAAAAACCTTGGGAGAAACCAGGCTCAGTCGAGGGGCCAAT
The DNA here is from genome assembly GCA_027422415.1 of Schizothorax lantsangensis. Classification (NCBI taxonomy): domain Eukaryota; kingdom Metazoa; phylum Chordata; class Actinopteri; order Cypriniformes; family Cyprinidae; genus Schizothorax; species Schizothorax lantsangensis. The sequence goes on from CM049862.1 coordinate 3,883,209, forward strand.
TCTCCTCTGGCCAGGATATTATTGTATATTTATTGTTTTAATTAAGACTTTAAATGTTTTATATTTCTATTTTAATATTGTTGCAATTTCTAACAATAATAGTATTATGTAGTTAGGTATTTTATTATATTTTTAGTTATTTGTTTTATTTTTAGTTTTATTGTATTTTAAGTCGAGGTCTTCACTGGGATTATGTCCCCGGGGCTCATCCAGGGGTCCGGCCTCCGCCGACAATCTGGGCCGCAGACATCATCTCCCGGCGCCAATCCACCATCTGATCCAGACACGGACTGAGAAACAGAATAAGAAAGAAACAGACTAATATTAGCGTAGATGTCAATATTTTTATGATGTAACAAGTACATCATGTGTTATGGGGAGTGTTCCCGGTTCCGGTTGATCTAATTAATGCAGCCTAACAATCCTTTAACGGATTTGAATAATAGAAGTGTATTAGTGTGTTATGTGTACGCCAGGTTAAAGAGATGGGTCTTTAATCTATATTTAAACTGACAGAGTGTGTCTGCCTCCCGAACAGTGTTTGGTAGATTGTTCCAGAGTTTGGGAGCTAAATAGGAAAAAGATCTGCCGCCCGCAGTTGATTTTGATATTCTAGGTATTATCAAATGGCCAGAGTTTTGAGAACGCAGCGGACGTGAAGGACTATAATGCGATAAGAGCTCGCTCAAGTACTGAGGAGCTAAACCATTCAGGGCTTTATAAGTAATTAACAAGATTTTAAAATCTATACGATGTTTAGTGGGGAGCCAGTGCAGTGTTGACAGAACCGGGCTAATGTGCTCATACTTCCTGGTTCTAGTAAGAACTCTAGCTGCTGCATTTTGAACCATCTGTAATTTGTTTATTATGCGTGCAGAACAACCACCCAATAAAGCATTACAATAATCTAACCTTGAGGTCATAAACGCATGAATTAATATTTCTGCATTTGACATTGAGAGCATAGGTCTCAGTTTAGATATATTTTTAAGATGAAAAAATGCAGTTCTACAAATGCTAGAAACGTGGCTGTCAAAGGAGAGATTACTATTAAATAGCACACCTAGGTTCCTGACTGATGACGAAGAATTTACAGAGCAGCCATCAAGTGTTAGACAATGTTCTAGGTTATTACTTGTGGGGGTTTTAGGTCCGATAAGTAACACCTCTGTTTTTTCAGAATTTAGCAGTAAGAAATTACTCGTCATCCAGTTTTTTATATCGACTATGCATTCCATAAGTTTCTCAATTTGGTGTGTTTCACCGGGCCGTGAAGAAATATAGAGCTGAGTATCATCAGCATAACAGTGAAAGCTAACCCCGTGTTTCCTAATGATATGTAAAGCGTGAAAAGTAACGGCCCTAGTACTGAGCCTTGAGGAACTCCATACTGCACTTGTGATCGATATGATACCTCTTCATTCACTGCTACGAATTGATGGCGGTCAGATAAGTACGATTTGAACCATGCTAATGCACTTCCACTAATGCCAACAAAGTTTTCTAGTCTATTCAAAAGAATGTTTTGAACATTCAGAACAGTGGAGATTCTTCCTTGGAGAGAGACTTTAAGATTATTCCATCTTTGAATGTCATTTTTGACCTTAACTAAAATGTTATTAAAATTGTCTCTGGCAATCATATGAATGTTTTTATGTATGGTAATGCCCAAATAGATGAAAGATTCCTTAATAGGGATAAATGAGGGAATAGAAAAATTAACCTTAACATTGTTAATTGGCATTAAAGCTGATTTGCTCCAATTTATTTTATATCCTGATAGGCTACTAAAATGATCAAATTCCTTAATTGTACTAGAGACTGAAACATCAAAGTGGTCTAAATATAGAATAATATCATCAGCGTATAATGAAATACAATGATTATGGTCATGAATCTTAATCGATACTTCAGATTTCCTGATGGCGTGTGCTAAGGGTTCGAGAGATAGACAAAACAATAAGGGGGAAAGTGGACACCCCTGCCTCGTTCCCCGCTGTAAAGGGAATGAGGGGGAAATAATATTACCAGTTATGACTGATGCTGCAGGTGAGTGGTACAGTGTCTTAATCATAGAAACGAAGTGTTCACCGAAGCCGAAACATTGCAGAACTGCCCACATATAATTCCACTCTAGCCTGTCAAAGGCTTTTTCTGCATCAAGTGAAAAGACCGCACAAGGTGTTGGGTGGGAGTCCGCAAAGTCAAGAATATGAAGGAGTCGACGCATATTGTCAGATGCATTGTGCCCCTTGATGAAACCAGTTTGGTCCTCCTTGATCAGATTGTGGTTAAATTAATAATTTGATGCAATGCACTTATTGTGTACATACATGTTTTTACATTGTACTTATATTATTTTAAAATACCATTACGTAGTTACATTTGTAATTAATTTCTGTAATTACATTTATAATTAATCTGTTGACCTATCCCTTTGTCACAAATCCAGGCCATGAACTTCTGGTCATTCACCTCTAGAGGTCACTCACCCATCACATGGACTTTCACACCACACAGTCAGTCACAGATCACTCAAGGACTACATTTCCCATCATCCACTGCACCAACACAGCTGTTTGCACTGATCACGCACACACCTGTTTTCCATCTCACAATCACCATCACCCAATCACACACACGCACACACACTATTTAAGCTCTGGACTTTCTGCCACTCACTGCCGAGTATTGTTAGCCTAGCTACCTTACCAAGCGTTCCTTGTATTCCCAGTGTTAGATAGATTCCCTGTGTTTTGATTCCTGCCTGTGCTCTTGGATTATTCTCTTGCCTAGCCCTCTGGATATTGTTCGCCGATCGTCGACCCACGCTTGCCCTCGGATTACTCTCTGCCTTGTCCTCGTTATACCTGTTTGCTACTGCCTGACCCTGCCTGTTTGACCATGTCTTGTAATAAAAGCTTGCAGATGGATCCGTATGTCTCATGTCTCGTCAGCTCCGTAACAGAATACTCGGCCAGAATACAAGGATCCAGCGGCTTTCATGAACAATACTGGCCCGGTATGTACACGGCAAGACTATTATTATCCCTCAAGCAGGGTAAGCGATCACTCGAGGACTTTATTCAAGTATATCTAGATGTTGCTAATGATTCAGATTTTCCGGACGATGTCTTGATTGATTTTTTTTGTGACGGCATTAACCAGCCGCTCAAATCACAGTTAATCCGTGAGGGTCCCCGCTCATCTCTCAGTCAGTTTATGGACTATGCGTTATTGACTGTTGGTTCAGCATTCACTGTGGGGGTCGCGGAGGAACGATACACCGCACCCAATTGTGTGATCACAGCCGCGCTAGAGCACGCTCACAAAATGGCGGTCATAACAACACCCCGTAGCGTCATTGCTGCCAGTCACGAGCCAAGTCAAGTCGCCGCTGATGTTAAAGAGCCAATTCAAGCCACAGCCTATGTTAAAAAGCCAAGTCAAGTCGCCGCTGAAGTTAAAGAACCAAGTCAAGCCACAGCCTATGTTAAAAAGCCAAGTCAAGTCGCCGCTGATGTTAAAGAACCAAGTCAAGTCACAGCCTATGTCAAAAGGTCAAGTCAAGCTACAGTTGTTCGTCACGAGTCAAACCAAGCCACAAGTGATCTTCGTGAGTCAAGCCAAGCCACAAGTGATCGTCACGAGTCAAGCCAAGCCACAAGTGATCGTCACGAGTCAAGCCAAGCCACAGTTGAGCGTCATGAGTCAAGCCAAGCCACAGTTGACTGTCACGAGTCCAACCAAAGCACAGTTGATCGTCACAAGTCAAGCCAAGCCACCAGTGATCTCCGTGAGTCAAGCCAAGCCACAGTTGATCGTCACAAGTCCAACCAAAGCACAGTTGATCGTCACGAGTCAAGCCAAGCCACAGTTGATCGTCACGAGTCAAGCCAAGCCACAGTTGATCGTCACGAGTCCAACCAAAGCACAGCGTTCCAGCCAGAGTCTCTTCGTGCCTCAGCTCTCCAGCCAGAGTCACGCCACGTCTCAGCTCTCCAGCCAGAGTCACACCACGTCTCAGCTCTCCAGCCAGAGTCACACCACGTCTCGACTCATCATCCAGAGTCACACCAAGCCACTGTGGATCATCATGAACTTACCCAACTCACAGCTGACCAGCCAGAGTCACGCCATGTCACAGCTCTCCAGCCAGAGTCACACCACGTTTCAGCTCTCCAGCCAGAGTCACACCACGTCTCGGCTTATCATCCAGAGTCACACCAAGCCACTGTGGATCAGCATGAACTCACCCAACTCACAGCTGACCAGCCAGAGTCACGCCATGTCACAGCTGACCAGCCAGAGTCACGCCATGTCACAGCTGACCAGCCAGAGTCACGCCATGTCACAGCTGACCAGCCAGAGTCACGCCATGTCACAGCTGACCAGCCAGAGTCACGCCACGTCACAGCTGACCAGCCAGAGCCTCTTCACTTCTCAGCTCCTCAGCCAGAGCCTCTTCACGTCTCAGCTCCTCAGCCAGAGCCTATCCCACCCAGAGACTTAAGGTCAGTCCTGCGAGTTCCCTGTCTGATATCCAGTGTGAGGGATGCACCGCTTGTGTCTGCACGCGCAGCTGGTATCCCCAAATCCACTCACTTTAGCCCTCCTGTCCCTGAACTGTTTCCCCTGTCTGAAGCGCTTTCCACGATGGGGATCGCCTTATGTTGCGTTTGGGCTGCGTACACCACCTCAGAACTGCCCCAGGTGATGACACCCGCCGCAGCTTCTCAAGAGGTGGCGGCACATGCTGCAGAACCTCCCGAAGCGGCGGTGCTGACTTCAGCTCCTTGCATGGTGGTGGCGCCCAGTAATGTACTCTCAGCCTGTCATGTCACGGTCAAGGGAACCGTTGATGAGCCCTGTACCTATCCTGATAATGAACTCTACCTGTTCCCTGGTGTTACCACTGTAGAACCTCCAGAGGTGGCGGCGTCTGCTGCAGAACCTCCAGAGGTGTCAGTGGTACCCGTCTTTGAACTCTCACCCTGTCCTACCCCGGCCATGGAGGCCATCCATGAACTCTCGCCCTGTCCTGTCACGGCTATGGAGGCCGTCTTTGAATTCTCATCCTGCTCTATCACGGCTATAGAGGCCTCCTGTGAACTCTCGCCCTGTCCTGTCACGGCTATGGAGGCCGTCTATGAACTCTCGCCCTGTCCTGTCACGGCTATGGAGGCCGTCTATGAACTCTCGCCCTGTCCTGTCACGGCTAAGGAGGCCGTCTATGAACTCTCGCCCTGCCCTGTCACGGCTAGGAAGGCCGCCTGTGAACTCTCGCCCTGTCCTGTCACGGCTATGGAGGCCGCCTGTGAACTCTCGCCCTGTCCTGTCACGGCTATGGGGGCCGTCTGTGAGCTCTCAGCCTGTCCTGTCACGGCTAGGAAGGCCGTCTGTGAGCTCTCATCCTGTCCTGTCACGGCTATGGAGGCCGTCTGTGAGCTCTCACCCTGTCCTGTCACGGCTAGGAAGGCCGTCTGTGAGCTCTCATCCTGTCCTGTCACGGCCATGGAGGCCGTCTATGAACTCTCGCCCTGTCCTGCCCCGGCCATGGAGGCCGTCTATAAACTCTCGCCCTCTCCTGCCCCGGCCATGGAGGCGGTCTATGAATCCTTGTCCTGCCCTGTCACGGCTAAGGTGGCTGCCTGTGATTCCCAGACCTGCTCTGCCACGGCCCTGAGACCAGGAAGGCTCTCCCTGTGTTGTCTGTCTCTGCTCTCCCTGTGTTGTCTGTCTCTGCTCTCTCTATGTTGTCTGTCTCTGTTTTCCCCCAGATCTCAGACTCAGACATGGTTTCCTGCCTGGTCTACGGTCCTACTCCGGTCTGGTGGTCTCTGGTCCTGTCTGCTCCACCCTGGGGGGCTCCTGTCACGCCTGCTCCGCCCTGGGGGGCTCAAGTCCCGTCCGCTCTGCCCTGGGGGGCTCAAGTCCCGTCCGCTCTGCCCTGGGGGGCTCCAGTCCCTTCCGCTCCGCCCTGGAGGGCTCCAGTCTCCGTCTGCTCCGCCCTGGGGGGCTCCAGTCCTGTCTGCTCTGCCCTGGTGGGCTCCAGTTCCGTCTGCTCCGCCCTGGTGGGCTCCGGGTCCATCTACTCTGCCCTGGTGGGCTCCAGATCCGCCTGCTCCGCTCTGGTGGGTTCCAGTTCCATCCTCTCCACCCTGGCTTCCACATGGACCTGGCCCTCCGTCCCTCCCCCTGTTCCACCTCCGCTCCACCGCCCACCTAGGATTGTTTAGGAGCGTCTGGAAGCCGCTCCTTGGGGGGGGGCTATGTCACAAATCCAGGCCATGAACTTCTGGTCATTCACCTCTAGAGGTCACTCACCCATCACATGGACTTTCACACCACACAGTCAGTCACAGATCACTCAAGGACTACATTTCCCATCATCCACTGCACCAACACAGCTGTTTGCACTGATCACGCACACACCTGTTTTCCATCTCACAATCACCATCACCCAATCACACACACGCACACACACTATTTAAGCTCTGGACTTTCTGCCACTCACTGCCGAGTATTGTTAGCCTTGCTACCTTACCAAGCGTTCCTTGTATTCCCAGTGTTAGATAGATTCCCTGTGTTTTGATTCCTGCCCGTGCTCTTGGATTATTCTCTTGCCTAGCCCTCTGGATATTGTTCGCCGATCGTCGACCCAAGCTTGCCCTCGGATTACTCTCTGCCTTGTCCTCGTTATACCTGTTTGCTACTGCCTGACCCTGCCTGTTTGACCATGTCTTGTAATAAAAGCTTGCAGATGGATCCGTATGTCTCATGTCTCGTCAGCTCCGTAACACCCTTACACCTTAACCCACCCCCAAACCTACCCATACCACCTAATGAAATGAAGTACATTGTACTTATTTTCTGATGTAAGTACATAGTAGTTAAGGCCACCTAATATAAAGTGTGACCGAACTTCTCAAAAACATTATTTTCTGAGCCTGGAAAGTCAGCAAATTTTTGACATGGCCATACTCAGTCAATATTAAAGATATCATGGCTATATTTTTACAGAATGATCTTTAGTGTAACGGGGCGAACAAGACGTGAGACGTGCGGATCCATATGCAAGGCTTTATTCCAAAACATGGTCATAATACAGGCAGGGTCAATAAACAGCAAACAGGTATGGCAGGGGCAAGACACAGAGTAATCCTTAGGGCAAGCGTGGGTCGACGATCGGCGAACAATATCCAACAGGGGCAAGGCAAAGAGAGATAATCCAGGTAAACAGCAATAATCCAAAAGAGATGCAAACAGAGTCCAAAGGGCTAGGCTAAGGGTAAATCCAGGAAACACGGGCAAGAATCAAAACAGTAGAAAAACACACAAGACTATGACAATAAAGAGGATTCCGTATCGCAGCTAAAACTAGGAGAGTTATGAATGCAGAACAATACTGGAACTAAACAGAAAAACACAGAATGGCTTTGTAAGGCAGCTAACACTAGGGGAGTGCTAAACGCAGATCAATACTCGGCAGAGAGCAAGAGGAAGTCCAAGGCTTATAAAGCGTGTGTGATTGGGTGATAGTGATTGTGTGAGAGTTCTCAGGTGTGAGCGTGATCAGTGTAATCAGCTGTGTGACGTCAGTGCCAATGGATGATGGGAATTGTATTTTGTGATGGTGTGCAACAGTTCGTGTAGTGCAAGGGTCAATGTGGTGAGTGAGTGACCTCTGGTGGTGAATGAACGGAAGTGCATGGACAGGATTCGTGACACAGCCCCCCCCCCCCAAGGAGCGGTTTCCAGACACTCCTATATAATCGGAGCAGACGGGATTGGAGCCAGGGCGGAGCAGACATTCTCCACGGCAGAGCAGAAGACCACCGGACCCGAGCAGAAGACCCCCACGGCGGAGCAGAGGGCCACCAGACTTGAGCAGAAGGCCACCTCAGTGGAGCAGATCGGACGGAAGACCAACACAGGGACGCAGACTGAGCAGGAAACCATGGCAGAGACCGAGATCTAGGGAGAGCAGAGACAGACAACACAGGGAGAGCAGAGACAGACAACACAGGCAGTGCATTTATGGGTTCGAAGTTCATGACAGAAAGGGTTAAGAGTTCAACAGCAGGCTTTTGGGCTGTGACAGGGCAACTAGAGCCTAGAGAGAGCTTGGGTGAGGTTTCTGGGGTCGTGACTGGACTAGTGGGGCAAAAAACAGATTCACAGATTGAAATGGGACAGACAAATGGTTCAACCTCAGACACCTTGGCTAGTTCAGGACACAGTGATAGTCCAGTGATGGCCTCTTCGGCCGGTTCGGAGCAGGGCAAAGGTTCAAGAGTGGCCTCTGTGGCCGGGACAGAACAACCAGGAAGTTCATAAATGGCTTTCATAGCCGTGATGGGGCAGGACGAGGATTCATAGGCGGCCTTCTTAGCCATGACAGGACAGGGCGAGAGTTCACAGACGGCCTCCTTTGCCGTGACAGGACAGGGCGAGAGCTCACAGACGGCCTTCTTAACCGTGACAGGACAGGGCAAGAGTTCACAGACGGCCTTCTTAGCCGTGACAGGACAGGGCGAGAGTTCACAGACGGCCTCCTTAGCCGTGACAGGACAGGGCGAGAGCTCACAGACGGCCTTCTTAGCCGTGACATGACAGGACAAGGATTCACAGACGGCCTCCATAGCCGTGACCGGGCAGGACAAGGATTCATAGACGGCCTCCATGGCCATGACAGGGCAAGACAAGGATTCGCAGATGGCCTCCATAGCCGTGACAGGGCAGGACAAGGATTCATATGAGGGTACCACTGACACCTCTGGAGGTTCTGCAGCAGACGCCGCCACCTCTGGAGGTTCTACGGTGGTAACATCAGGAAACAGGTAGAGTTCAGTAACAGGACAGGTACAGTGCTCATCAATGGTTCCTTTGACCGTGACATGACAGGCTGAGAGTACATTGCTGGGCGCCACCACAATACAAGGAGCTGAAGCGAGCACCGCCGCTTCGGGAGGTTCTGCAGCATGTGCCGCCACCTCTGGAGAAGCTGCAGCGGGTGGCATCACCTGGGGCAGTTCTGAGGTGGTGTATGCAGCCCAAACGCATCATAAGGCGATCCCCATCATGGGAAGCGCTTCAGACAGGGGAATCAGTTCAGGGACAGGAGGGCTAAAGTGAGTGCATTTGGGGATACCAGCTGCACGTGCAGACACCAGCGGTGCATCCCTCACGCTGGACACCAGACAGGGAACTCGAAGGACTGACCTTAAATCTCTGGGTGTAATAGACTCTGGCAGCTCGGCGGAGACGTGAAGAGACTCTGGCTGGTGAGCTGAGACGTGAAGAGACTCTGGCTGGTGAGCTGAGATGTGAAGAGACTCTGGCTGGTGAGCTGAGACGTGAAGAGACTCTGGCTGGTGAGCTGAGACGTGAAGAGACTCTGGCTGAAGAGCTGAGACGTGAAGAGACTCTGGCTGAAGAGCTGAGACGTGAAGAGACTCTGGCTGAAGAGCTGAGACGTGAAGAGACTCTGGCTGAAGAGCTGAGACGTGAAGAGATTCTGGTAGATCAGCGGTGACGTAGCCTGACTCGTGACGATCAACTGTGACTTGGCTTGACTCGTGACGATCAACTGTGACTTGGCTTGACTCGTGACGATCAACTGTGACTTGGCTTGACTCGTGACGATCAACTGTGACTTGGCTTGACTCGTGATGATCACCTGTGACTTGGCTTGACTCGTGACGATCAACTGTGATTTGGCTTGACTCACGAAGATCAACTGTGACTTGGCTTGACTCATGACTGGCAGCAATTACATGACAGGGTGTTGTTGTTGTGGCCGCCATTTTGTGAACGGGCTCTGCTATCGCTGCCATTTTGTAAGTGTGCTCTGGCGTGGCTGCGATCACACAATTGAGTGCGGTGTCGCGTTCCTCCTCTGCAACACCCACAGTGAATGAAGAGCCAACACACAACAAAGCATAGTCCAAAAACTGACTGAGTGAGGAACGTGGACCCTCACAAAAAAGCTTAGACTTTAGTGGCTGATTAATGCTGTCACAAAAAAAAAAATCGATCAAGACATCATCCGGAAAATCTGAATAATTAGCAACGTCTAGATATTCTTGAATAAAGTCCTCGAGTGATCACTTACCCTGCTTGAGGGATAATAATAGTCTTGCAGTGTACGGAAGTGCATGGACAGGATTCGTGACATTTAGATTATGTAGGATGATTTTTTTTTAAATTAATTAATTCATTAATTGTTTAATTAATACATTTTTGTTTTATTTATTTTACTATTATTATTATTATTATTATTTTGTAGAAAACAGTGAATAAACAGTGAAAAAAATTAGCTGGGTTTTCACAGACAGGGTCATAAATTATTAACATGCTAAAATCAGCTCAGGTTTATGCTGTAAAAAAAATCCCATAGATTTTTTTAAGTCACTGTTATTTGGTGCTTAAAAAACACAAAATTTGGCTTATTGTGGTACAGTGAAATATATAGTTCTTGGAAATTTTAAATATTAATGGACAAATTTAATCTTATTTAATACTCCATAGAAAGGATGATGTGCTTGAGTTAATTAAAAAAAAATAAACAATAGATCAAAACAAGAAATGGTTTGAATAGGCCAGTACTATTAGGCTAGTAGGTTTACTACCTGCAGAGTTTAGTTCCAGTACTGCTCCAGTGGAGATCAAAATTAGAGAACAATCTGTATAAATTTGTTTTCCTGAAATATTATTAATCTTCATCACTCGAAATGTAAAGGAATATTAGCTGTGGGTACACGACTGTTATACTAACATGGCATTTCCATAGTTCGGTAACTGTAGTGGGTTTCTTAGTCATAAGTTTTTCACCAAGGATTTTCCAGAGCATTTCAATTGGGTTTAGATCTCTGGGCCCACCATTTCATTATTTCAATGTTCTTGGCTTCAAGGAACTGCTTTATCAGTTTTGCAGTGTGACAGGGACATTGTCTTGCATTAAAATTGGAGGCTGACTGGGCGATGCTTGCAGGGAATAATCTTAACACACTAATACACTTCTAATATTCAAATCCGTTAAAGGATTGTTAGGCTGCATTAATTAGGTCAACCGGAACCGGGAAAACTTCCCATAACACACAATGTACTTGTTACATCGTAAGAAGATTGACATCTACGCTAATATTAGTCTGTTTCTTTCTTATTCCGAGGTCACTGCAGTCACCAGATCAGATGGTGGATCAGCACCTAGAGACGACCTCTACAGCCCTGAACGTCAGCGGAGACCAGGACACCTAGATGAGCCCCAGAGACAGATCCCCAGTGAGGACCCCGTCACCTAGACAGCCATCGGGATAAGACCACTGGAACCAGTTGAGCCCTCCAATCTGACTTTGCAGCAGTTGGAATTGAACTGCTGGGTCGTCTGGCCAGAGGAGAAATGGCCCCCCGACTGAGCCTGGTTTCTCCCAAGGTTTTTTTTCTCCGTTCTGTCACCGATGGAGTTTTGGTTCCTTGCCGCTGTCGCCTCTGGCTTGCTTAGTTGGGGACACTTCATTTCCAGCAATATCGTTCACTTGATTGAATAGAAACTTTTTGAACTGAACTGAGCTAGACGATGCCATCACTGAATTCAATAATGAAATGCCTTTAACTGAAAATTGAGTGTTTAATCTTGTCATTTTACATTATTGACACTATTTTCCTATTTTGATATTGTGCAGTTGCTTTGACACAATTTGTATTGTTAAAAGCGCTATATAAATAAAGGTGACATGACTTGACTTGACTTAATATCGCTGTCAACTGACAACAGTTTCTCTACTGAATTAGCATAACTGCACAAGTTTTATAGTTAAAGGGATAGCTCACTTTGAAATTTAAATTTGGTATCTATCAGCTTACCCCAAGGGCATCCAAGATGTAGGTGTCTTTTTCTTCAGTAGATCCAATTTTGATGTTTTTAGGTCAAACCGTTCTAGTCTGTCAGTCATATAATGGCAGGTATAGGTTACTGTCTCTATAAGAGGGAAAAAGAACATGCACAGAGAAATCCAAATTAAACAATTCCCCATCGTAACTACACATTGATGGCCTAAGACACGAAACGAGCAGTTTGTGTGAGAAAACGAACAGTATTTATATCGTTTTTTATCTCTTGTACACAACCATGTCCAAGTGATCTGAGTGCGCACACACATCCGGTGTGTGCCAGAGCGCACGCACACACACGTCACACACCGGATGTCACAGTTACAAAAAAAAAAGATGGACAATAGACTCCTTTTCCATTGAACAAAAATCACAGGAATGATCAATATCCAAATTAAATCTCTCTAACACACTTTTAGCTGGATATATGTAACATTTTAAGTGTAGGCCAAATCTCTTTTACTTTATGATTTAAACAGTAGGCAATATTTCACAAATACACCAAGCTTTATTCAAATGTATATTTCTAAATACAATGGACCACGTTAAGTTTTTATAAGTAGCTGAAGTATCACTTGTATTAATATTCCTAATATATTTATTAGTAGGCTACAACTTTAAGAATAGCAATGCCTCCTAAAACATGCTGTCTTTGGCATATATTGCCTCAGAAGAATCTCTTCCACAAGCTCTTACAAAATGCATAACTTGTTGAGGCATGGCGTCAAATACAACAGCACGCTCTTTTGGAGTCCTATAAAAATAACACCAACGTCACCTACCGGCCAAAATAAACAAAACGTCATGACGCTCGAGTGTGCGTGATGACGTCATCGGCGCGCGTCCCGGCCGGATAGAGCATTTTTGGACAGGACAAACGGTGATGATTGTGTACGTTATCATACAGCAGTGTTTTAAAGTGTACCGTTTCGTCGTAAAATCGGACAAGTGAAAGAAACAGGCGAGGGGCGTGAGTGAGTAACGCGGGGAGGTAGTTGACATAGCCTGTGGGTAAGTGAGTAGTTTGTTTATGTAACGTTAGACTGAAGGTAGAAAGTTCAGCTAGCTAACAGGCTAACCTAAGTAGAAAATAATAAAGTAAATCAAAGTTAAACATCAACAAAATAGAGATCTAAATATCACTACCATAATCCCGAGGACACTTCTTAACTTCATTCTGTACTAAATGAAGTGTCATGAAGTTTTTGTGGGTCTTTAAGGTTTTCAGTTCTGTCAAATGTCTGTTTATCAACTTATTGTTTTGTAAACATTAAAACCAATATGTCTTGAGGAACTTTAAGAGTAAGTTTAATGAAAAACTAAAGGTTCTTTCTGCCTTCTTGATTTAAGGTTCAATGTGTCATTGCTACAAAGACCTGTAGAACAGTAGCAACACATGAGATAAGTGGGCCAGTTTTGTTTATGCTAACTAATAAAGCTGTGTTGGATAAAATCAAGACTGCATTAAAGCTGGAGGGAGTCTGCCAGGAATTCAAGAAGGGTTTTCACTATTAAATTAAAGCTTTTTTAGTGTGCACTATATGGTTAAGAAAAATCAATGAGAGAAATGACAACCGCTATGGATGTCATGGTAAGATATTGGTAGGTGGGAGGATAAATGTAAATGTGGCTATATATTTATAAGGATTTTTATCTTTTTTTTTTTTGGAAGTCCACTGCCTTGTATGATAAATGTGGTTTTAATGGTGAACCCCCAACATTATTTAATTGTTGGTCTTTTTACATATGCAGATTGCTATTTTGGGCCATAAACTTTTTTTTTCAAGTTTAAAAAAAGCTTCTTAAAATGTGTCCTTGTGTTTAAAAAGTTTAAAATGTGTCCTTGTGCCGTCTTTGTGCCTGTTGATGTCTGTTGGCCATGTTATTAACGACTAGTTTACCAGCTGTGCAAACAACCCACCTACTAGTCAGTGTTGATAATACTGTGTTTTGCACATCCCTGGTATAGTAGTCTTTTTGCCACATTAATTTTCATAATATGACAAGATTTTTAATATTATATTTTAGTGATGTAAAATGATTAATCGTGATTAATCGCATCCAAAATAAAAGTTTTTTTTACGTAATATAGGCCTATGTGTGTATCTAAATCGAACTATACACAGTATATATATATATATATATATATATATATATATATATATATAACTCTAGCACTCTCTATTCTAATTCTTTTTTTATCTATCTGTCGTCTTTTTATAAAAAAAATCATAAGAAAACACACATTTGGCCCTCTATCAATTGCATATTTATTCTCTAACTGCTAGCTTTTCTTGAAAAACTAACACTAGCTTTCTTTTTTCTATTCTATCTACTTGTTTCTTAGAAAATAGAAACTGTTTTTTTTTTATCTTCTCGTTTTCTTAAAAAAAAAAAAAAAACTTTTTACGTGTACTGCGTTAGGCTAACCAAGACTTGTCATAGCACTTGCATGTTGCTCTTTTGTTGGTTTTGATTGCTTCTAATGTCCTCATTAGTAAGTCGCTTTGGATAAAAGCATCTGCTAAATGACTAAATGTAAATGTAATGTAATGTGTGTACTATGTATATTTATTATGTATATATTTACATTTACGCATTTAGCAGACACTTTTATCCAAAGCGACTTACAGTGCATTATACATGGTTATACATTTTTTTATCAGTATGTGTGTTCCCTGGGAATTGAACCCACAACCTTTGCGCTGCTAACGCAATGCTCTACCACTGAGCCACAGGAACACACACACACATATATATATATATATATATATATATAAGTACACACACATGCATGTGTATACATTTAAGAAAATAAGTTACGTTTATATTTTAAATATATTTATATATAACATAAATTATATGAATATAAATATATGCATTTTTACATTTACATGTAAATATTTTCAAAATATATACTGTATGGGTGTGTATTTATGCATACATAATAAATGTACACAGTACACACACATATATTATGTAATAAAAAACTTTTATTTTGGATGCGATTAATCGAGATTAATCATTTGACAGCACTAATATATTTACAAGTTGATGCCCCTACTTTTTTCAATAAAAAAATATTTTTTTCAGCCTGCATGTTGGAGAATCTCATCTCAGTTTTTCTCTCATTGTTTTGCAGTGGTTGAGACTCCTGCTCTTTCGCATCTTGCTGCTGTGATCTTAAACAATGGAGGAGCCTCATGTTCACTGCATGTCGTGCATAAGCAGAAGATGCATGGTCAAACCTGATCCCGGCACTTCCTGTGACCTCATCACCTGCCCTCTTGTATGTGGTGCTATCTTCCACAGCTGCAAGGCTATTGAACACAAGCTGCTGTGCCCTCTTGAAAGGGTGCCATGTCTTAACCAAAGCATTGGATGCCCTTTTACACTGGCCCGTGGCCAGATGGCAGAGCACCTTGAGGTGTGTCCTGCAGGTGTGGTGTGCTGCACTATGGAGTGGAATAGGTGGCCAGTAAACAACGAGGATTATTGTTCGTATGAGAGACTGAGTCAAGAAGCAGATGAGGTGGAGCAGCTTGACATGGCGCTTGCCCTTCAGGACCAGCGCACCATGTTAGCGTCACTCAAACTCGTCTCTCTGGCTCCCACTAGTGGTCCAGAGAAAAAGACTCCGACAGCAGGACAAAATGAAAAGCCTGGCCTAGTCTCAGTTGCTCAGCCTCCATGTGTGCAGGTGGAGACCATTGAGATGGAGCCTATGGCTGGCTGCTCAAAAGACAAGATTTCCAATGGGATTAATGGTCTAAAAGAAGTACATTATGGGGAGCTCTACCAAACCACGGTAGAGACAACCAAAAGCCTGTCCGCAACTCTCAATGTCCTGATCCACCTTAATTCTTCAGAAACACACTGTACAACCAGTAATGCGTCAGCTGGACTTACAGAGCGCAATGGGGAACTGCATGAAAAGGTGAGGATGAGAGAGGATACTGGGTTCAGCTGTGATAAAATAGCTAGCGGAGTAAATGGCCTAAAGGAGGAGCTACAGCCTCAACAGCACCAGAAACTCATGGAACTTGGCAGGAGTTTGGCCTCTGCTCTCGGTGCATTAGGAGATGCTGTCAACGGCAACGAGCCAATTAGTGGCTCGATACTAAATGACAATGGCAGGCTCAATCAGTCAGAAACCTTGGAGTCTGCAGATGTTGATATGAAGGACGTTACATCGGCGGTTGATGGTGAGACTGGGGCTGTTGGGGGAATTGATGTTGAAGAAACCGCTCTAGATGTTCTTGCTCATGAGGCAACAGGTGAGTGTCGCCCAGTCATGTTGGAAGACATAGATAGGCAAGGTTTCTGTAATGGCTCTCATAGTATTGTAGATCACTTAATGGAATCGACCACCGAACACCATGAAAACCAAGAGTCTCCAGGTTCTTGGGAGTTTGTTGGTTCTTTAATTCCCCATAGGCCAGAGATCAGACACGATCAACATGCTTTCTTGATCCAGGAGGCCTCTGGATCACAAGCCCCATTGCTGCAGCAACCTATACATGCTCAGACTCTGACCGTCCAGAGAGACAATGCACTACCTATGATGGCATTAGACTTTGAAGACAGGGCTTTTGAGAGAAAACTCCAAAACCTTCAGTTGCTGCGCAATTTTATGCCACTTGCACTTAATGGACGGAAGGGGTTGTTTACAGAAGTCTTTCCTCATAGAAATCCACATTGCAAAATGGAGGACAAAGCTGTGGACACATCGGATTTGGATCAGGATCCAGTGGACGACCCAATGGGACTTGGCGAAATTGACTTTACGGCAGCTGCTCTTCTGTTCTGCCTGGAGGAGTCACCACGAGCTCGGAGGATATCCGACACAGTCTATGCGTTTGGGGGCACACGTGTTGACTTCGGTACCCAGACTTTTAGCTTCCCTGCTGCCATCTTGGCAACTAGTACGATGGTCGGAGAGGTTGCATCGGCTTCCGCTTGCGATCGAGCCGCACCGCGCCTTTCGCAACCGAGTCCGTTTTGCACTCTACGGCTTGATCTGACGCTGGAGCAGCTTGTGCCTCGCCCAAGCTGGGCTCCACGCGAGGGCTCCATGTTTACCTTTGAGTGTGGCCAGCTCTTCCGTCGAGAAGAGTTCCTCTCTCATTTTCGCAATGTTCATGGAGATATCCACTCTGGACTCAATGGCTGGATGGAGCACCGTTGTCCATTAGCGTATTATGGCTGCACATACTCCCAACGCAGATTCTGCCCATCCACTCAGGGCTCAAAGGTTGTTCATGACCGTCACCTCAGGTCCTTCGGGGTGCAACCCGGCTCGGAACCTGTGTCTGAACCCAAGTGTGATCACCTTAGTGGATTGCCGTTTGAAGTACTTCAACATGTAGCCCGATTTTTGGATGGCTTTAGCCTATGTCAGCTGTCAATGGTGTCCCGTACAATGAGGGATGTTTGCGCCAGTTTGCTGCAGACTCGTGGCATGGTGGTGGTACAATGGGAAAAGAAGCAATATTTGGATGGAAGACAAACCTGGCAGATAAAAGACAAGGTACAGTATGTCTAAATGGTGGCAGCATGCTAATGTTAAACCAAGGGTGCATCTCAATCACCTCCCGAGCTTATGAATCAGTATATTGTGTATACAAATCTGGTCACGATAAGCAGTGTTGGGCAGTAACACATTACTCAGTAACACGTTACTGTAATAGAGGATAGTTACAAGCCGAGGTCTCTATACTTTACTGCCGCGTTACATTGCTGACAGAATGCAGTGTTTTATAATGTAGATTGTAAAAAGGGTGTAGCACATGCACTGTCGAGTCCAGTGCCAGTGGATTAGAGACCTGCACTCCCACGGGGCCCGACGTAACAGAGCGTGGTGCGGGACAAGATGGGCGAGTGCTGGTGCGGGCGGGTAGACTCCCGTGTGTGTGCGGGATGCGGGAGAATAAAATTATTTGTGGGACTCCCACAAAATAGAAATATCTAAACATAAAATATCTAAAACAAATAAATTGTTATTCATCTATTGCACAAAAGCAACAAGAACTTATATAAAATAAAAAACGCTCAACAGGCACACGCGTAGGACATTTACATTTATTCATTTGGCAGACGCTTTTATCCAAAGCGACTTACAATTGGGGAATACATAAAGCGATTCCTCTTGAAGAGGCAATCAGACAGAGGAAGTGCTCGTAACACACCAAGTCTCAGTCATTGTTCAAATAAGTACAAGCTAGCAAGGGAAGGAGAGAAAGATAAAGGGAAAGATTCCGTTTTTTTTTTTTGTTTAGGATGAAGTCAAGTAGTGCCGAAAGAGATGAGTTTTCAGTTGTTGCTTGAAGATTGACAGGGATCCAGCATTCCGGATAGCGGTGGGAAGATTATTCCACCAGCCAGGAATGGTGAACGAGAATGTTCTGGAGAGTGATTTTGAGCCTCTCTGTGATGGTACCACAAGGCGTCACTCACTAGCAGATCTCAGACTTCTGGAGGGGATGTAGATTTGTAATAGTGAGTGGAAGTAGGAGGGTGCTGAGCCTGTGGTCGTTCTGTATGCAAGCATCAGTGTCTTGAAATTGATGCAAGCTGCAACTGGTAGCCAGTACAAGGAGATGAAGAGAGATGTAACATGGGCTCTTTTGGGCTTGTTGAAGACCAGTCGTGCCGCTGCATTCTGAATCATTTGTAGAGGTTTGATTGTGTTTGATGGAAGTCCAGCCAGAAGAGCATTGCAGTAGTCCAGCCTAGAAACGACAAGGGCCTGGACAAGAAGTTGTGCAGCATGCTCTGTCAGAAAGGGCCTGATCTTTCTGATGTTGTGTAGTGCAGTTTCTGTTTAGTAGGAGTTTCTATTTTAGGCTGTAACTTGTGTTTGCAGCGTTGAGCAATGTTGATTTCAGGATGGCCCTCAGGAGTGCAGTGCTGAAATGTTCATGCTCACGAATCCTCTCATAACACACGAATTGTAGACATTATGAAAGAGTCATTATGCATATATTCAATGTGTTATAACGGAGCTTTGTGAGATTGCGATGAACTGAAATGTCATCTTTTAGGGATTATAAAAGCAGTGCTATTTGCTGGCATTCTGCCATGCCAAACCATGTATGCAGCAGCCTATGCTTGCTTTGGTTAAAAATAACAGTGTTCTGTGAATTTTGATGCATTAATAAATATTTATCGTGAGCATTTATGCTGGACATCATGGATGTAGCCACAGAAAAAGGTAACGTAACTAGTAATGTAACTAATTACTTTTGAAATAAAGTAATCAGATCAATAACGTGATTACTTTTAAAAGGAGTAATCAGTAAATTAATTACATTTTCAGAGTAACTTGCCCAACACTGCCGGTAAGGACCCTTGCTCACCACACATGGGGACAGTGATTACTCAATTTCCAGCAACATGACTACGTATAATGTCAATATACATCATTGTAGAATGTCACTGTTGATATTAATCAACAATAGGCAGATCCCCGATCTTTTTTGATATTATTTTTTTATGCTCTTTAAACACATTGTTCTATTACATGTCCTTACAAAATTTCAGCCAAATACTAATTATAAAAGTTAACTAGATGTGTTCACCCTAGTGGCTGGCTGCAGTATAGGTCATAAACCCCAGCCTTCATGTAAACTAATTGGACATTACAAAAAAATAAATAATAATGATAAAATAAAAACATAAAATTGAATTACACTTCAAACTATTTTTTTCCCAAAGATGGTTTCTGTCAATTTAGGTAGTTCTTATTACATTTACATTTAGTCATTTAGCAGACGCTTTTATCCAAAGCGACTTACAAATGAGGACATTAGAAGCAAATTATTATATTGATGTATGTTCAAGTGTTAATTTTTCTAATAATTTTGGGATATTTTGACTTCATTTTTCTACAGTGGAAGGAAATAGAGACATGTAGTCCATATACATTTATACAGGTGCTGTAGTCCATATATTAGAATTCATCAAAAAGGTGCTGGATTTATTTCACTAATTCCATTCAAAAAGTGAAACTTGTATAATATATAGAATATCATCCACACAGACTGAAAGTTCAAGTGTTTATTTCTTTTAATTTTGATGATTATAACTGATTTCACTAATGAAAATCCCAAATTCAAAAAGTATGAAACTCAGAAAATGAATATACATTAAGACCAATCCACACAAAGAAAGGATATATTTCAAGTGTTTATTTTTGAAATCTTGGCCAACTGAAAAGTATGAGCATGTACAGCACTCTATACTTAGTTGGGGCTCCTTTTGCCTGAATTACTGCAGCAATGCGGCGTGGCATGGAGTCGATCTTGGCCAGTCTGTGGCACTGCTCAGGTGTTATGAGAGCCCAGGTGTATAGTGGCCTTAGCTCTTCTATTGTATAGGTCTGGCATATCGCATCTTCCTCTTCACAATACCCCATAGATTTTCTATGGGGTTAAGGTCAGGCGAGTTTGCTGGCCAATTAAGAACAGGGATACCATGGTCCTTAAACCAGGTACTGGTAGTTTTGGCACTGTGTGCAGGTGCCAGTCCTGTTGGAAAATGAAATCTGCATCTCCATAAAGTTGGTCAGCAGCAGGAAGCATGAAGTGCTCTAAAACTTCCTGGTATATGGCTGTGTTGACCTTGGACCTCAGAAAACACAGTGGACCAACACCAGCAGATGACATGGCACCCCAAACCATCACTGACTGTGGAAACTTTACACTGGACCTCAAGCAACGTGGATTCTGTGCCTCTCCTCTCTTCCTCCAGACTCTGGGACCCTGATTTCCAAAGGAAATGCAAAATTTACTTTCATCAGAGAACATAACTTTGGACCACTCAGCAGCAGTCCAGTCCTTTTTGTCTTTAGCCCAGGCGAGACGCTTCTGACGCTGTCTGTTGTTCAAGAGTGGCTTGACACAAGGAATGCGACAGCTGAAACCCATGTCTTGCATACGTCTGTGCGTAGTGGTTCTTGAAGCACTGACTCCAGCTGCAGTCCACTCTTTGTGAATCTCCCCCCATTTTTGAATGGGTTTTGTTTCACAATCCTCTCCAGGGTGCGGTTATCCCTATTGCTTGCACACTTTTTCTACCACATCTTTTCCTTCCCTTCGCCTCTCTATTAATGTGCTTGGACACAGAGCTCTGTGAACAGCCAGCCTCTTTTGCAATGACCTTTTGTGTCTTGCCCTCCTTGTGCAAGGTGTCATTGGTCGTCTTTTGGACAACTGTCAAGTCAGACTGAGAGACCATTTAAAGGCCTTTGCAGGTGTTTTGAGTTAATTAGCTGACCTTTTCACACCATTCTCTTCAATTTGAACCTTTTCACAATGAATTTAATTTTTTGAGATAGTTGTCACTTATAGTTGTCAAAATTAAATAGAAATAAAACTTAAAAAAATACACTTGAATGTATATCAGTCTGTATTTGAATGAATACATTATACAATTCACTTTTTGAATGGAATTAGTGAAATAAATACTTTTTGATGATAGGTGGACCAGTGTGTGTATATATATATATATATATATATATATATATATATATATATATATATATATATATATATATACTTTTTTTTTTTTTTTTTTTTTTTTTTTACGTGTTAAACAGTTTGTTTGTTTCTTTCTGACTGTACTCTTTTGCCAAACTCAGTGGACGAAACTATCTAAACAGGTAACAAAATTTACCATAAAATTGTTGTTAAGCTGTTAGTTAAGTAACTGTTTCGTTTTCCTGCAGGTTTGGCGTTTCAGCACAGCCTTTAGCCCGGTTAACCGGTGGGAGTTTGCGGACATCTATAGCATGGCAGACCACCTGAAACATTGCCCATACAATGATGTCCTCCGACAAGTGGAGGCAGTTCCACTGCCCTGCATGTGCACGACCAGAGAGCTAACGCGAGACGGCAGATCGCTTCGATCTGTTCTTAAACCAGTATCATAACGCTACGGAAACTTAGTTTGCAAATCATAACTAAAACACTACTATATCTAACCTCTTTGATCTAAAATATAATATCACAGTGTAAATAAAAGAAAACTAAATATTTTTTTGTTTTGATGCTAAGATTATTTTTTTTATTAATATATCAAAGATTAATTTGGTCTGAAGGTGTGTGATGCTAATGGTTCCTCTAGGAAAAATGGTTTGGCTTCCTCTGACACAAACCCATGCTTTCTTTGTCAAGACCAAGGACTGGTTTAAAGGAGAGTAAACATTGGTGAAACAAGGCTTAATTGAATGGGATTATATGAGCCTCAACCTGTCAAATAGCACTTGATTTATTTGTCTTGACACAGCAAGATAATCTCTGTAAAGATTATCAGATAATGACTTCTGGTTCCTGTCAGGTCATATCCACACTATAGTATATTTGCATGGTTTGGTTAAAATACTGTTTGAAAAAGGACATCTATGATTGTTTTTGGATGGTTCAGTTTTGCTTCATTTTATGGTGACATTGCAGACGGCACTTCACCCTGACACGGGAACAGCTGTCATGCTTAAGAATTCAAAGGCTTGGATTTATATTGGGTTTTAGAGTAAGAGAGCTGTTCTTCCAATCACATTGTCATAGAAAAGGAGGTTTCTATTTACAGCAATTTTACAATTGCCACTCTCTTAAAGACTTCATCCAGAAATGGCACCAATGGACTTTAGTCAAATGTCTTTGGACACTCTCTATGTACTCAAGCATACATACTCAAACACCTTGAACTATTTTAATTCATTCTCCAGTACTGTATCACTCAATATCAGCATGCCAACCATATATGAGCATTTAGAGTCAATATTTGCACTTTACTGAATTTTGTGGCTGTCTGCACTCTGATCTGCGCTATCTTCACTAACCCGGAGTAAACAGATGCTCTGCTATTGTGTTTCCTATTGAGTGAGCAGGAAAAGCTTAGGTAACACTATATTTGAGTACAAAGAAAAGCTCTATAACTCGCATATGTGTGATGTGTGACGTATCTTAACCTGTCTTCTGCATTTAAATGTGTGCTGTGAGAATTTGTGAAGGCTAATATTTGAAGGTGTGATCTGCAGCTAATGAAACGCCACAGAAGTGTTTCTTTTTACCTTTATGGTTTATGGAAAGCTATGCAGCATTTATGTGTTAGGAGCTGTTTTAGGCTTCTCAAATTGTGTGTCACCCAAGGTTGTGTGTTGATTTCCATGTAATCAAAATAAGTTTTTTTTTTTTTTGGTAATGCAGTCCATATATTGTATTACTGAATTCTGTTTTCTGATTATTAGGTTGTTTGTTAATGATCTAAGCAGGTGAATTGCCAGTACAGCTGTTGATTGGAGTTGCATGTGGTTTTTGACTTAAATGAATTAAAAATATCTATATATTTTATTATCTTTATTTTGTCTCGGTGTTCTTTTATTTATTTATTTTTAAATGTATGCTAACTCACTACATCTATACTTTAAACAGGTTTATACTACAGGAAATTGTGAGCTGCTTTCTCTGAGAAAGTGTTGGGTCTCTAAGTTTATAATAAATCTTTTTTAACATAAAATTAATACAAGACCTACTCAGAAGACCCTGGTATTTCCTGTCCATTACACAGTTTAACTCACGTGTGTACATTTACTAAAAAAATCGAAAGAGATGTGGCCTTTTGTTGTAAATGATAAGTATGGCTAAATTAATTTACAGTAGGTAGATATGTCAAGGTAGGAAGGTAGGACTAAATGTCAGGGGAGTGGTATTTATTTTTTTATAGAGCAGAGCCATAATCCAAACAATTTGTTTCAATTAATGCTGATCTATGCAGCACACCCTGGTGTCTTAACTGTGTTGAATGTGCACTTGTAGTGTACTTTAAATACTAAAAGTATATAAAACAACTACTTTTAGATAATATGACTTGACTTGAGATAATATAATATTAATTAAATAAAACCACTTAAGTGTTCTAAAATAGTCATGAAACTGAACTCTCTTTAAGTATACTTAAGTACTCTTAAAAGGTCTACTTTGTAATGTATTAAACACATTTAAAATCATTCATGTATTAATCATTTGTCACTTGTGCTTTAAAGAAGCACGTTTTTGGTGTTTTGCCCCACATACTAAATCAAATGTGATGGTCTTGATTAATAATCTTAACTGTATTGTGTTATTTGATAGTACATTTAACGTTAATACATTTTAAATGTATTAAATTGCAACTTCATTGCAAATGTGTGTAATGACAAATATATATAAAAAAATGACAATAGAAATTCAATACAAATAATATTATTAAAGTATTTTTAAACTTAGCATGCTTGTACATTCAGCAGTAGGCTACACTTAACCATATTTTAAAAACAGCAAAATTATGAAAGACACGTAGCCTATGACTTGAAGGGGGATGTTGAAACTAAAATGAAATTAAATATTATTTAATGTCCCGAGACCTTTCTGAGCCATGTAGCGCCCCCTGGAGGATACGTTTGTTTTCAGTAAACTAGAAACATTTGACGCACAATGTTACAAACCGTCCTGTACAGTTGTCCCCCCTCAGCCACTGTATCGCATTAAATGTCAACAGTACTGCGTGTATTTTTAGCGCAGCCATTTATAATGTCAGTGACCGAAGACACATAGAGATCAGTCCCAGTTACAGAACACCTGTGCGTTTTTACACGGCATGGCTGTGTTCAGGTTTGGTGTCATTCTGACCCCAGAGTGTTTGGACATCGAGGTGTTTGTACTGGGCTCTCGGCCGGAGATGGGACACTGGGATCCGAACCGAGCCGTGAAGATGTGTCCGAGCCGCTCGGTTCTGTCCAGCTGTGAACCGTGTCTGTGGATCGGAGAAGTGCGTCTGACTGAACCGCATACAGACAAACTGTGGTTTAAGTTTATAAAGCGTGTCGATGGGAACTTCATTTGGGAAGGTACGTGAAGATATGGACAAGTTGTGAGGACGATACACACACGCTGTTTCTAATGGACATTCAGTTTAAATGAAACATCCCCTTTAATGAAGGACAAACAGGCTACGCGCGCTAATAACATTCAGAGTGTGATGAATGTTAATGTGATGAATGTTAAGAATGCAGCGGACTGAGAAGAGCTCTTGCTATAGATAGCCTACTCTTATAATTTCACTAGATGGAGCTGATGTTTCAGTCTGACTTTCAAGGCCTACTGGGAATTTATGAACCTTTTCGGTTTGACAGTTTACAGTCTCTAACTGTATTCACTCCCCCCCCCCCAACCCCACATAGTCTATTTTCTTACTTTATTTTATTTTATTTGAACACTATAGCTTTTAAGAAATATAACGACTTAATAAAATATGAAATAATACTCAGAATAAGCATCATTATTTATTTGTGTTTGTTTGTAATGGAACAGTTGATTGGGACAGACTATGTGATGAATATAAAAATATAAATATGATGGGTTTTATATTCATCATGTTTGATGCATGAGAATGGCCATATACTTCTGTAGTGATCCTTTTTCTTAAGACCCACGATGCTTTGCTCGAATAATGGGATTAATTTCCGGTAAACTGTAAACAATCAGCCAAAGATTGCTCTATAACGCAATAATAGGCTAAGCATTTTCAATAAATAAATAAATAAAGGTACAATGAAGTAATATTCTAATCCCCTTGAACCATCGTACAATAAAAATAAATAAAAAAATGTAATGGCATTAAAAATTACTTTCAACATAACATGAATGCCTGGAAAGAGATGTAGGGTTTTCGGAGAAAAGCAGGAGTGCATTCCAGTGAATTATTCATGGTTTATATCGTAAATTAAATCGGGAGAGCAGACCACAAATGTGCAGTATTTGTTATCTTTATTCACACTGTTACAGCGGAATACAAAGGAAAAATGGAAATAATGAGGAGGAAAAGAATGCAGTGGACTGAGAAGAGCTCTTGCTATAGATAGCCTACTCTTTTTATTTCATGTCACATTAAAATACCAAACGTTACGTTATTTTTCTGACGTCTGAAAATAGAACATGAAGGAAAACTTACAGCTCATTCAGTCAAACTCACAATAAAGGATTGTTTGTAGCTCAACTTTGTGATTTGGACTGATTTGTTTCAGGCTTTTTGAGTGGAACTTCCCCAAAAAACAGAAGTGCCTCCCATAATTAAAAACCCAGCAGACTGACAGACTCGTTAGGAAAATGGTGGATAGTGAGAATATGGAGCTCATACTCTTAGACGAAAAACATATCAGTTTTATTCAGAAGCCCAAACTGAGCAAAAAAAATATGCAATTTGGTGCAGATCATTAAATCATTAAATATCTCACAGCAAAGAGACACGTATATGACTTGAAGGGGGATGTTGAAACTAAAATGCAATTAAAAGGCCTTATTTAAAATATATGAACTATCAGTCAGATGACAAAAAGTTTTGATCACGCTGATAATTTGGAGGCCTTTACAGAATTCATGTATCAAGTACTGTATGATATACAGTGGGCTTTATAGGGTTCAGTGAAAATGATGATGGCATAAAGGACTTACCTGATGATGCCACGGAGACCCTTTTTACATTTCAGGGGTTATTAGAAGAGGAAGTCATTATAGTTGGGTAAACTTCTATAGTGGGAGACTACAGCAATTAATTAATTAATTGTATAACTTTTGTGGTCCCATTTGATCAAATCGTTTTTAAAGAAAAAAAGAAACTTGTAAACTTGTAAAATTAAAACAACAAAAAAGCATTTTCTTACTTTAAATAAAATAAACGTTAATTGAAATAAAGTAAAACATAAACAACTTAAATTGATTCAAAATATTAATAAAAACTATAATAGCATCTCAGTGATACTAAAATAATGCTTTCTATTTTTTCTTCTTATTTTGTAAAGTCGTTGAAATTATATTGTGTACTTTCGCAAAAATAAAAATGCACAAATCATATATGTTGAAGTCACTCATGTCTTTCATTCCAGTGGCTTTCTTATTTTTGGCTATACAAGATACAGATACAAGATACAGACTACAAAACATTTGGAAGATCATTTCCATATACCATAGAGTCCATATTCCATAGAGTTCTTGCTTGAAACTCTAGATGGCGCAGTCTGATAGGTCTAACTCAATCTGACCTAATGATATCATCACATGGCACAGCTGATTGGTTCTCTCCTGTATTGGTAGCCAATGAGCTTGCTTCTCAACATTCAAATATATGACTAGTGCTTGCTATAGCACTTTGCAGCATGCTTCAGAAACCCTCCACCTTCCCCAGCTCCACCTGTATAGATCTGCTACGAGGTGATTCATGTATGCTATATGGGGGTTATTTCATGTTATATTTGCAGCAGCAGTATTTCTTACATGCTCACTGCAGCATGTTGTGGATGTATTGACAGTATAGCACGTCTCAGCAGCAGCGTAGCAGATCTATTCCGCCAAGACCAAATACATTAACATTGTCACGTACATTACCATGCCAATCCCTCCGAGTTGTCATGACAGAACTATTTTTATTTTGATGTTGTATGTCCTCAATGCTGGCTAGTCTCCATCTCTCTGTCTTTTACCCCTCTGCGTTAACACTACTTTTCCACAGCACTGTATCTATATAGGATCTATAGGATTTGGATTTATTGGGAATATGCTGGATAATATACAAATGTTGTACAGTATATGTTTGTGCATGCGTGATCACTGCATTTATAATTTTGTCTTGTTTTATTCTTTTACACAGCATGTAGAAAAGTATTTCACTGTCATAAGACCAAACTTTGAACTTTGCTTTGGGAGCCAAGTGTCAAATATTTCAAACTGATGAAAACTGCAGTGTCATTCATTCTGAACATGACCTGCTTTGTCAGAGAAGCCAAGCTGTCGTCCTTACATGACTCAGTGGTGGTTTTCTCATTCTGTCATGTTTCTTATTTGAATGAATACGCCTGTGCGTGACAAATCGACGATCTGCTCCAGTGCTCATGCCGTCTGTTGACTGAGGTTTTGATTGAGCCATTGTTTGCTGGCATCTTGTCTATTCACACAGTCTCATATGAAAACAACCGAAATCTTTATTATGTCGAGATGTGTTTTTCTGATTGAAATGATGCTTGTTGATTGCACACCATAGCAGGTGATTTGGCTCTGAGCGTGCCTCAGGTAAGCAAGCATGAATTGATAGTCCTCCAGTTGAGATAAAAGTACTCTGATCAGTGGAGTGTTTCAATTGGCAGCGTCCAGACAGGGACAGACTTGGTTTAGGACGTATTGGCCTGTACACTTCAGTAGGTTCTAATTCTGCACCATGTTTTTCCGTATATGACCTAGAGGAAAAACCATATGATAGAGTGTGAACCATTTTTAGTTCAGAAAGGACTAGCTGCTGCATGTGGGTGGAAATGAAAGAAATGCATATTTTTAAATGATTACATAAAAAAAAAAATTACATTACATCACTTGCTCAGCAAAGGATCCTCTGCAGTGAATGGGTGCCATCAGATTGAGAGTCCAAACAGCTGATAAAGACTTCAAAATAATCTACAAGTAATTCACACCACTCCAGTCCATCAATTAACCTCTTCTATCCATAACACTGCTTTCTCCAGTGAAAAAAAGTAATCTTGGCTAAATCAGGAGATAATTATTTACAGATCAAGCACAAACAGATATGTTTATAAGCAGTGATGGCAATAACGGCGTTATAAATAAACGGTGTTACTAACGGCGTTATTGTTTTCAGTAACGAGTAATCAAACTAATTACTGTTTCCCCCGTTACAACGCCGTTACCGTTACTGACAATAAAATGCGGCGTTACTATAATTTATTATAATATTATTATCATTTTATTTTTCAGTTCATCTGAATGGATGCGCAGTGTAGCTGTATTTGACCTACCATAAACTCTAGTGTGAAGCGCACGACTCGCCGTAGCTTTGTCTCTCACACACACACACACACACACACACTCGCGCGCGTGCAAAGAAAGATACAGAGCGAGAGAGTCTTTCATAACATGCAGAATTGAGGTGCTACATGTAAACGATATTCTTTGTTGTGTTTTCCTGTCAAAATAATGGAGTTCCTTTGGAATTCTTCAGCTTTTAAGAACTGCCGGGTTCTCTGTTAGTGGGCGGAGCTAATGCGCAAACGACAATCTCATTGGCTGGCGCTCACCTATTATCATCCCTGTTTTGATTTCAGCAAATCATTTCGAGCGAACCCATACAACGTGATTAATATTCATGAACCCAGCAGCTCATTAATCCTTAGTGCGTTTTATATTGTTATTAGTGGTATAATTCGTAGTAGTTTTGTTATCTTATAATTTTTTTCCCCCTTTTTTTATAGAAACACTAAATGACAAACAATATCTTAAGCACCACCACCAGTCCTAAGTTCAGTCAACATGACAAATATGAATTCATACTTGGCTATTCTAATTACTAAAGTTCTATCATCATATAATGCTAAATTATCATAATATCATATTATAATGCTTGACTAACTGATGCTAACTGACTAAGTGTCAGTAGATAAATAGTGTTGATTAATGTACAATGTTTTATAATAATAATTTATTCTATTTAGTGTCCATTTCATTCATTTAACATATTTAATATTGGGGCATCCAAGTTATTTGACATTTGAATTTTTTTTTAAAAAGTAACGCAATAGTTACTTTCCCTGGTAATTAGTTACTTTTATAATGATGTAACTCAATTACTAACTCAGTTACTATTTGTGAGAAGTAACTAGTAACTATAACTAATTACTTTTTTAAAGTAACGTGCCCAACACTGTTTATAAGTGAAAACAGTACAAAACCGCTTTAAACAAATATGTGGGTGGATTTTAATGCGAGAGGACAACAGAGGATGGACTTTTCACATGGAGGAAGCATTATTATGGATTATCGACTTGTATTTTGGCCAAAATAAATGTTTTAAAGTTAAAATGTCTAAATAATGGATTTGTTTTTTACAAACACACAGCTTTTCACTTCACAAGACATTAACTGATAGACTGGAGTGTGGATTACTTGTGGATTATTGTGATGTTTTCATCAGCTGTTTGGACTCTCATTCTGATGGCACCCATTCACTACAGAGGATCCACTGCTGAGCAAGTGATGTAATGCTAAGTTTCTGCAAATCTGATGAAGAAACAAACTCATCTACAAAAAGCAAAGTTTTTTTTTTGGGGGGTGAACTATACCTTTAAGCACAAAAACGTGTTCTGAATGAGATTCTGTTTTCCACTGTGCTGCTTTACCATTGTTATAGAATTTAGAATCAAAACAATCCATTTTATAAATTACAACCCAAATTCCGGAAATGTTGGGACGCTTTTTAAATTTGAATAAAATGAAAACTAAAAGACTTTCAAATCACATGAGCCAATATTTTATTCACAATAGAACATAGAAAACATAACAAATGTTTAAACAAATTTCCAACAAGAATGTCAAATTTGGACTCGTCTGACCATAGAACACTTTTCCACTTTAAAACAGTCCATTTTAAATGAGCCTTGGTCCAGAAGCGCCGTCATGTCCTGTGGGCCATGTTCACATATGGCTTCCTTTTTGCATGATAGAGATTTAGTTGGCATCTGCAGATGGCACGGCGGATTGTGTTTACTGACAGTGGTTTCTGGAAGTATTCCTGGGCCCATTTAGGTAATGTCAATGACAGAATCATGCCGATGAGTGATGCAGTGTCATCTGAGGGCCCGAAGACCACGGGCATCCAACAAAGGTCTTCGGCCTTGTCCCTTATACACAGAGATTTCTCCAGTTTCTCTGAAACTTTTGATGATGTTATGCACTGTAGATGATGAGATTTGCAAAACCTTTGCAATTTGATGTTGAGGAACATTGTTTTTAAAGTATTTCACAATCTTTTTACGCACTCTCTCACAGATTGGAGAGCCTCTGCCCATCTTTACTTCTGAGAGACTCTGCCTCTCTAAGACATCCCTTTTATAGCTAATTATGTTACAGACCTTATGTCAATTAACGTAATTAGTTGCTAGATGTTCTCCCAGCTGAATCTTTTCAAAATGTATTGCTTTTTCAGCCCTTTGTTGCCCCGTGCCAACTTTTTTGAGACCTGTAGCAGGCATCAAATTTGAAATGAGCTCACTTAGTGGATAAAAGTGTCAAATTTCTCCATTTAAACATTTGTTATGTTCTTTATGTTCTATTGCGAATAAAATATTGGCTCATGTGCTTTGAAAGTCTTTTAGTTTTCATTTTATTCAAATTTAAAAAACGTCCCAACATTTCCGGAATTCGGGTTGTAGATTTTATAACGGAATGTCAAATCAAGCAAAAATAAATAAATAAATAAATAACAGTTTTGGTAAACTTACTGCATTTTGGCTTTGTATGGCAATATTGCTTTAAGACATACAAACTCAAGCCCACCAATTTAAACTCCACCATCTGCATACTGTATGGTGTATATCAGAATCAGAATCAGAAAGAGCTTTATTGCCAAGTGTGTTTGCACACACAAGGAATTTGTCTTGGTGTTAGGAGCTTCCAGTACAGAAATTACAAACAGACAACAGTGTAAACAGAGACAACATATAATTAAGGTAATAAAGAACACTAATAATGAAGAGAATAGGCAATAATTAAGAATAACAATAGTAATAAGAAATAAAAATATACAGAAAGAAAAATGTCCATAGACAGAACTGTGAATGTGCATGTGTCCTATGTACAGATGAAGGTTTGGTGAGTTATTTACAGATGTACAGTACCGGGGTGTGTTATGTGTTGTTCAGGTGGGATACGGCCTGGGGGAAAAAATATTCTTGTGTCTGACTGTTTTTGTGCTCAGTGATCTGTAGCGCCGGCCAGAGGGCAACAGTACAAAGAGAGAGTGAGCTGGGTGTGAGGGGTCCAGAGTGACTTTCTTAGCCTTTTTCCTCACTCTGGAGGTGTAAAGTTCTTGGAGGCTGGGCAGAGGGGCACCGATAATCCTCTCAGCAGTCCTGACTGTCCGTTGTAGTCTTCTGATGTCTGTTTTGGTAGCTGAACCAAACCAAACAGTTATAGAAGAACATAGGACAGACTCGATGATGGCAGAGTAGAACTGTATCAGCAGCTCCTGAGGCAGGTTGAACTTCCTTAGCTGGCGGAGGAAATACAGCCTCTGCTGGGCCTTTTTCGCAATAGAGTCAATGTGATTGTCCCACTTCAGGTCCTGATAGATATATATACAGTATATAGTATGCAATGTATGTATGTGGCTTCAGATGAGACTGTAAGCATGAGAATAATAATGGCATAGGTTTTGTTCATGCTATATGAGTCAGCGTGAAGAGCTTGTTTGCTGTGTGGGCTGCAGCTGTGAGACTCTCATCAGCCCAGCAGTGGAAAGGGCGACAGCAGTGGGGTGGGATGATAAATGTCGGACAAATAACAAACCCCCCACGTACTTTCAGGGCGAATGTGAGTTTGGGATGCATGCAATTTCAGAACGCTCTTCCTCATTACAGTGCATTACATGTAGAACTGAGGCAGCACTGCATTACAGTTTTAGCAATGCAAGGACTCATTTGAATGTTTATTGTTTTATGAATCAACCTTATGACTTGACCATCAAAATTATGCAGAATTATGCCCATTACAGGATGTTGCTGAATTAATGAAGGAAACCCTTAGCTTTTAAATGTGAACTCTCAGAGGTCAGGAACAGGTGACCTGCAGAGTCTGAAAAACACTTCAGTAATTTAATTGGCTATTGACCTTACCCTTCAGAAATAAAAGGCTTACACAAAAAAAAGCAGTTTTTTCTCAAAAAGCGACAATAATTTGTATTTCTAACGTTTTTCAAGAGACCCTGAAACTTTGAAGCATGAAATAAATGTCATTTCCATTGTTAAAATTCTCATTTAGATCCCTACTGCTGTATAATTAAGATGGAATAAGAATGTTTATTGCATTTAACATCAGAGCAAGTGTAAAAGATTATGTAAAATAATTCATTGACACAGAGTAGATCAGAAATGTGTTGGAGTGAATTATTTATTTATTCAAACATTAAAACATATGTAATGTCCCCCAAAATACATTAAAATGCTTTTTTGGGGGGAGATTAAGGTTAAAGAAATCAAGGTGGTAGACTATAACTGTCCTGACATTATACATTATAAGTCTCTTTGAGAAATAAGCCGTTTATAAAAAAAAAAAAAGACAAATATTAGTCTGCCAAACCATAATCAGTAAGGTCAGTTCCTTAAAAATAAATTATATCTATATCTACATCTCTCTCTCTCTCTCTCTCTCTCTCTCTCTCTCTTTCTCAATATATATATATATATATATATATATATATATATAATTCTAAAAATAATAATAAAACCTTTTTTAAAGAATGATTTAATGTGTGCATTTCACATGTTAAAAATGCAACTGAAATATGTAATTACTTTAGATCATGTTACATTGGGGAAGTCATGGCCTAATGGTTAGAGAGTCGGACTCGTAACCCAAAGGTTGTGAGTTCGAGTCTCTGGCTGGCAGGAATTGTAGGTGGGGGGAGTGAATGTCCAGCGCTCTCTTCACCCTCAATCCCACGACTGAGGTGCCCTTGAGCAAGGCACCGAACCCCCAACTGCTCCCCAGGCGCCGCAGCATAAATGCTGCCAACTGCTCCGGGTGTGTGTTCACGGTGTGTGTGTGTTCACTGCTGTGTGTGTGTTCACTGCTGTGTGTGTGCACTTTGGATGGGTTAATTGCAGAGCACAAATTCCGAGTATGGGTCACCATACTTGGTCGTATGTCACGTCACTTTCACTTTTTCACTTTTTCACTTTCACATCACCTGACATTTAAATGTCAATAAATTGATTAATTTGTTGAAAATAGTAAGAACTTAGAACAACTGGTAACACTTCAGTAAAGGGACCAATACTAACTATTAACTAGTTGCTAATTAGCATGCCTATTATTAAAATATTGCTGTTTATTAGTATTTATAAAGTACATATTCTGCATTATCATATTCTACGTCACTAATCCTACCCAATACCTAAACTACACAACTACCTTACTAACTATTAATAAACAGCAAATTAGGAGTTTATTGAGGCAAATGTCATTGTTAATAGTTTGTTAATAGCTAGAATTGGACCTTGAATTAAAGTGTGACCTAACAACTAAAAACTCAATTTTTACAAGAATTTCCTTTTCATTGTATAATTTATTCTAGTTTGTCATTGATCCATGTGTAAATGATTGAGATGATTGTGTAAATTACTGATAATTGTTTGATGTGTGTGTCTATAGGCAATGGGCCACATCATGACAGGCACTGTGTGTATGACGACAGTAACATGGTGGACGGGGTATACTGCCATCCGATTGGTCACTGGATCGAAGAAACTGGCCACACAGATGAGATGAAACACACTACCAACTTCTACTTCAGCATAGCGGGACAGCAAGCCATCCACTTCTCTCAGTATGTGTGAATGAATTTCCCATCCATCATGAGTTTTAATGTGTAGTCACATATACCTTTGCTTGGCAAAATTCATATACTTAATTCCAGTACAATCTGTGTGAAATTTTGCATGAGGGGAAGTTCCCTGCTCAGATTTCTCTTACACTCTAAAAAATGCTGGGTTAAATATTGGTTAAGGATTGGACACCTCTGATATAGAACAAAGTGAAGTGTCTTGATCAAGGGCACAATGCTGATAACAGACCTTAATATGAATCGTTTTATAGTAAGGATTACCAGCCCAGAACATGAGACACTAAGCTACCGCTATCCTATTATGCTCAGAGATACACATCAGAACCCCCTTTTTTCTTTTATCTCTCTGTCTCCCTCTCTCTCTAAATTAAAACAGTATGCTTTTTTATTAGTTTTATATTCTGAAAAATGTGTGAGCATAATTTCATTACACTGTAAAATTAATAAGGCAATTGTATCAGAGAGTTTCTCAAAAATGGAGCTCCTAATAATCTCATTCACTGTCATGCTTCTCTCTTTTAAGTAGCAATTTTAACAAATGCCAGTTCCCACTTTTAAGATAAAGTTTAAGATAAGGATCACAATTACTATTATTACTCAATCTTAAAACTTGGAATTTAAACTGTACTTCAGTGCTTATGTCATTTGACTTATTTTGTACTGTGGACTTTAAGTTTTTCCTTGTCAGTATTTAAAAAAAAAAAAATTTTTTAAAGCCACCATTACTGCATTTTTGATCATTTTCACACAATTTTCATGGCCCTCAGAATATTTTGTTGTATGAATAATTGAACATGCAGTATGTCAAAAGTAAGAACAGAGCCTCTGCATTTAAATAAAACCATTTTATTCTAGCTTCATACATTTGTCAATACATGAATGTGGGTAAGTTTCATTAAAAAAGCAACATTTTGAAGAAAAAGCTGAGAAAATCATGTTTTTGTCAAAGTCTACAGCTGCGTCCAGAAGTTAAGGGAACGCACTTCGAAGGCTGCAGACTTCGAAGGCCACACCTCCAAAGTGCATGAGACGCTCTGCCTTCACAGGATTTCCTAATTGCATCTCCAGGGGTTCCCGATTACCACTCCTGTCGTAGAGCAACGGTGCGAGAGCAGAGCTGCCATACTGACAGGATAGATGGAGCCAGAATTGCTCATTTTTGTTTTTATGTTTTGTCATAATGGAGGAGATGGTGGGAATGTTTCACCGATGGCGGCTTGGCCAAGACCAAGGCCAGGTAAGTTACACTGGTTTGCTGCGTCCTTAAATGCCGGATTACAACTTTAAATGCATGTATTGGCTTGGAACTTACTTGAATAATGTAATGATACATATGAAAAACTACAAAACACACACACAGCAGTTCAAATGCTGACTGATATCTTAGAAAGGTGCGATTTTATATAGTTTATTGTCTTAAGCATAAAAATAAAACTGAATAAAAAAAAAAGAAAAAAGTTTACACTTTATTTTAATAGTCCACTTTAGACAACCACTTTTGTCAACTAATTATCATTAATTTGCAACTACATGTCTACTAACTCTCAGAGTAGACTGTTAGGTTTAGGGTTAGTAGAATAAGTTGACATATACTTGCATAGTTTCTCATAGTCAGTATGTTGTATGTTGTGGAACCATCAAAATAAAGTGTTAGAAGATATTAAGCAGACAGTCTACTAATACTCTAATGACTGCTAGTTGACATGTAGTTGCAAAGTTACTTACTGTTAGTAGAATGTCTAAAGTGGACTATCGAAATAAAGTGTTACCGAAAAAGAAATAGAGCATTGTACAGCTCAATGTTCAGCGGCAGCTGTCAAAGCTGAACAGTGCTATGTATGACTGGACCGAGTCCTTCAGATGCAGCCTGTAGTTCAGACACAGCTGTAGTTAGCAACAATTTGTTAATATTCTGACCATAAATGTTGTTAGTTTCATTTTCAAAATAATCAGTGGTGGACTGTAAGGAAGTACATTCTTTAAGTATTCTCGTACAAATGTGAAGTACTAAGTTTTTTTGTTATTTTTTTCTCCTAGGACAGCAACACTACAAAAAATATGGTCTTTTACAACATGATGCATTGTTGTACATAAAACTACCCAACAGTATATGAAGTAGGCAACTTTAAATTTAACAACCTTGAACATATTCAGAAGTAAAATGCAACATACACAGTAGTGCAGCAGTAATATTAAGGCAAGGCAAGGCAAGTTTATTTATATAGCACATTTCATACACAGTGGTAATTCAAAGTGCTTTACATAAAAGAAAGTGAAATAATCATTCACAGCAATAAAAACAAGGAATTAAAAATAATAAAACAAGGAATTTTAAAATGATATAGAAATTGATTTAAAATGAAATTTAAAACAGTTAAATAGAAAAGGATTATACATAAAATACAATGCAGTCAGTTCGGACGTAGCACAGTGCTCATTCAACAAATGCACAGCTAAATAGATGAGTTTTGAGACTGGATTTAAATGTGGCTAATGTTTTAGCACATCTGATCTCTTCTGGAAGCTGGTTCCAGCTGCGGGCGGCATAATAGCTAAAAGCGGACTCCCCTTGTTTTGTGTGAACCCTTGGTATTTCTAACTGACTCGATCCTAATGATCTGAGTGGTCTGTTAGGTTTATATTCAGTGAGCATATCTGCAATATATTTAGGTCCTAGACCATTGAGT
Source organism: Schizothorax lantsangensis (assembly GCA_027422415.1). Classification (NCBI taxonomy): domain Eukaryota; kingdom Metazoa; phylum Chordata; class Actinopteri; order Cypriniformes; family Cyprinidae; genus Schizothorax; species Schizothorax lantsangensis. The sequence continues at coordinate 3,920,228 of CM049862.1, forward strand.
GACTTATAAACGAGTAAAAGTACTTTAAAATCAATCCTAAATGTAACTGGAAGCCAGTGTAAGGACCTGAGGACTGGTGTGATATGCTCAGATTTTCTGGTTCTAGTCAGAATCCTGGCAGCAGCGTTCTGGATGAGCTGCAGCTGTCTAATGGTCTTCTTTGGAAGGCCGGTGAGGAGACCATTACAATAATCCGCCCTGCTGGTGATAAAGGCATGAACAAGTTTCTCCAAGTCTTGACTGGAAACAAAACATCTAATTCTTGCAATGTTTTTGAGATGATAGTATGCTGATTTAGTTACTGCTTTGACATGACTACTAAAACTAAGGTCTGTCTCCAGAATCACCCCAAGATTTCTGACTTGATTTTTAGTTGTTTGACCCCTAGAGTCAAGGTATGCATTCACCTTGAGAACTTCATCTTTGTTTCCAAATGCAATGACTTCAGTTTTCTCCTTGTTTAACTGAAGAAAGTTTTGGCACATCCAACTGTTAATTTCATCAATGCATTGGCAGAGGGAGTCAATGGGGCTATAATCATTTGGAGATAAGGCTAGGTAGATCTGGGTATCATCAGCATAGCTGTGATAGGCAATTTGGTTCTTCCTCATTATCTGACTTAGTGGGAGCATATACAGGCTAAACAAGAGCGGTGCAAGAATTGAGCCTTGTGGGACTCCGCATGTCATGGACGTCCACTTAGACTTATGCTCTCCTATACTCACATAATAACCTCTCCCTTCTAAATATGACCTGAACCATTTGAGTGCCATCCCAGAAAGCCCGACCCAGTTTTCCAGTCTCTCTAGAAGTATGTTATGATCGACAGTGTCAAACGCAGCACTAAGATCTAGTAGTACCAGCACTGATATTTTGCCAGAATCAGAATTAAAGCGAATATCATTTATTATCTTAATGAGTGCTGTCTCTGTGCTGTGATGCACGCGGAAACCAGATTGAAAATTATCCAGGTATCCATTTGAGTTTAAGTAGTTGTTCAGCTGATTAAAAACTACCTTTTCAATAATCTTACCTATGAAAGGAAGATTTGATATTGGTCTATAGTTGCTCAACATGGTGTTATCAAGATTGCGCTTTTTCAGAAGGGGCTTAACAACTGCAGTTTTCAGGGAGTTTGGAAAAGTCCCAGAAAGAAGTGAGGTGTTCACCACTTCTAAGAGATCTGCTTCTAAACAGTTAAGCACACTTTTGAAAAAAGATGTGGGAAGTGTGTCAAGATAGCAGGTTGACGATTTAAGATGCTGTACTATTTCTTCCAAAATTTTGCTATCAATTGTTTTAAAAACAGACATAGTCACTTCTTTTTGAGATTGCTGTCGAATCTGTGTGACCTCTGTATTACAGGAAGATGTGCCAATCTCCTTTCTGATATTACTGATCTTCTCTGAAAAGAAGGAAGCAAACTCATTGCATTTGCTGTCAGAGAGCATTTCACTGGGAATCTGACTTGGGGGGTTTGTCAGTCTCTCAACAGTAGCAAAAAGAGTGCGAGTGTTGTTTAAGTTACTGTTTATAAGGTTTGAGAAGAAGGTCTGTCTAGCTGTGGCTAGTTCCAAATTGAAAGCATGAAGGCTGTCTTTATAGATGCTATAGTGTATTTCAAGTTTCGTCTTCCGCCACATCCGCTCAGCTTTTCTACATTGTCTTTTCATATTCTGAACTGCTGTTGATTTTCTCCAAAATGATTTTTGTCTGCCATTCTTCTTGCTGACCTTTATCGGTGCAATATCATCAATAACATTCTTAACTTTTGAGTTAAATGAATCCAGGAGAGGATCAACAGAGTCTGCAGAAATGCTTGGTGTTAAAGATATTGCCTTCATAAATAGCACACTAGTGTTCTCATTAATGCATCTCTTTCTGACAGAGACAGATCTAGATTCAGTGGTGACAGAGATCAATATATTAAAGAAAATACAGAAGTGATCAGACAGAGCTACATCCTTAATAACAATGGATGAAATGTTTAGACCTCTACTGATGAGTAAATCTAGAGTGTGTCCACGATTGTGTGTGGGTCCATGCACATGCTGAATCAGGTCAAAAGTGTTTAAAACAGTTATAATTTCTTTTGTAGTTTTGATTTCAGCATTAACTATGTGAATATTAAAATCCCCTGCAATAGCAAAACAGTCAAACTCTGAGGAAATCATTGATAACAGTTCTGTGAACTCTTCAACAAAGGCTGGAGAGTATTTTGGAGGCCTGTAAATGATGATAAACAGAATGCGTGGGGCACCTTTCAGCACAATACCTAGATATTCAAAAGACAAGTACTGACCAAATGACACTTGCTTGCATTGATAAACATCTTTAAACAGAGCAGCTACACCTCCACCTCTCCTAACAGTCCTGCAGACACTTATAAAATTAAAGTTAGGAGGGGCTGTTTCAGTGAGGACTGTTGCACTGCAGTTGTCTTCTAGCCATGTTTCAATTAGAAACATAAAATCCAGGTTGTTTGTGGTTATTAAATCATTGATCACAAATGATTTATTTTTTAGTGAGCGAGTGTTTAAAAATGCTAACTTGATGGAATTACATTTTGTCTCTACAGCAATCTTAGACTGATGCATTACAGGCCGCAGATTAGATGGGTCAGCCGTACGGCTTGAGAAGGCCTTAGACCTTCTATCGCGTGATAAAACAGAAATAGAAAAGGCTACAGGCATACTGGGTTCCCGCTTGTTTTGTAAACATTTGTGAATGTTGCTGCTAATATAGCGGGGACCCGACACATATCACTGAGAGCTGTTATCAGTTGTTTTTGGTTCACCTCCAGCAGATGGAGGAGGGTTTGGGCCCTGGCGTTGTGGCAGCGGTCGGAGAGCTCTCACAGGAGGAGGAGGGAGAGCTGAGCCTGCAGTCTTTGGTGGTTGGGGGGCCCGCCGTTTTTTAGTTGATATCTGGGGGCTTGCAGAGAGTTTGGTCCCAGCATACACCAATTCCTCCATTTTCTGTGAAAAGCTTAGAAGTGGAGATGCTGGAGAGAGGGATAGTGTGTCTGGTGAGCGGGGCTCTAGCTCTGGTGTTTCCGGTGACTGTGATGTGTTGTCCTGGCTTCCCAGGCTGTTTTCCAGAAAGTCGTCCTTGGGTGCTGAGTCTTGGAGCTGTTGTAATACGTCACAGTCTGCATGTGATGAGCTCTGTGGGCAGGGCTCAGCCGGGATGTCCATGAGCAGTGCTTGTTTTGGCTGTGTGGCGTTATCAGTGTCCTTGTGGGATTCTTCAACCACATAATGACTCGGAAGCTGATATGAAGTCCTGTGGTCACTCATATTCTGTCCAGGTGAGTGTGTGAGTGGATTGGCACACACCACTGAAGGATGACGGAGGGAGAAATAGAAATTGTCCTTTAGCACTCTTGCACCAAGTTTGTTTGGGTGGAGGCCATCCAGTTTAAACAGTTGTCTGTGCCCCAGAAAATATTGAAGTTGTCGATGAAGTTGACTCCTTTTGTACTGCAGGTTCTTTGTAGCCACGTATTCAGCCCAAGCAACCGTGAAAACATGTTAGTTCCCCTTGCTGGGAGTGGTCCACTGATGAACGACTGAACTTCAAGTCTTTGAAGTGTTTCAAAGAGTTCACTGAAATCTTGCTTAAGCATTTCTGACTGCCCTTTCCGAATATCATTCTTCCCCACATGGATGATGACTCGATTTGCAGTCTTGTGCTTCATCACAATGCTCCGAAGTTCCTTGTTCACATCAGAGACGGTTGCTTGAGGAAAGCAGCAGGTAGTAGTAGTCCTGGTACTGACGTTTCTAATAATGGAGTCGCCCACTATCAGAGTCCTGGGCTCGGCTGCGCTCTGAGCTGAATGCCGCTGTCTGCTCGACCTTGAGCGCCTGTTTGTAGCAATGTTAGCTGCTGGCTGATTCGATCCGAGTTTTGTCATATTTTGGGATTCCTCATCCACATTCATCAATGCTTCAAATCTGTTCTCAAGATGTATAGGGGGTTGTAGAATACCAGTGTTTACAAGTCTTGTCATAGCCGTATCTGGGGTAGAGGATGCTACGGCAGCAATACGAGATACTCGTGACAATCTGATGTCTCGAGAGCCTTTGGGTCTCGCTCCCTGTTTGTGCCATCGATTAGTCCGTCGATCAGTTTCGGCTTGTTCCTCTACACTTGGTATAAACTGTTGAGATTCACTAGATTCACAGGACTCACCGGCTGTATGCTGAGGGGGTCCGTGGTGACCATCTGCTGTATGTTCCGTCTGTTTTGGAAGTCCAGCAAGTAACTTTGTTTCAAGAACCGCAATCCTTTGTAGAAAATTTGTGGCAGTTCATGCAGCAAGTAGATTCCACTAGAGGCATTTTCTCTCGTCTGTTTGAATGTAGACAGCTGTATTTTTCTGTCTCTGGAATGTAAACTGCTGGCAGTGGGAGGCAAAGAGTCCTCTTTTTCCAAAAAATGTGTTGTTTGAGCACTGTGCTGATCTGCTGAAGTTAAAATCTTAGAGAGATCTGAGAAAAGAACAAAAATAGGGAGCAAAGCGCAGAGCAATAGGCAAGAGCGTCCGAACGGTAGCAAAGCCGGAAGCAGGAAGCAAAACCATCCTGATTAATTCTTTATCAGAACAATAATACCTTTACTTTTACTCTCAATACCTTAAGTATATTAGAGTATGCAAGATAATACGTTTACTTAAAGGATAGAGGATAGGTCACCCAAAAATGAAAATTCTGTAATCATTTACTCCCCTTCAAGTTGTTCTAGGTTTGGAATTTTCATTTTTGGGTGAACTATCCCTTTAAATAAGGTTTTAATTATGACTAGTTTTTCCCCAATGTGGTATTAGCTACTAAAAGTAGTTTACTAAAGTATCTCAATATTTCTTCTACCAATTGCTTTGTCATAGCTAAACAATGTCTCATTTCCTTCTTTCCCTAAATCAGACCAGACCTCTGTACTGCAGGATAAAGCTGAATGTGCCAGCGCTGGACAGGGTTTTAATGGTTTTCGGCTGAGCAGGGAGGCCCCTGACAGTGCTGCTGGATCTTCTGAGAAGTGAACGGCAACACAGATGGGGTGCTACAATCAACACCCTGGTGTTTCTTTTCTGTCTGGCCAGTGGTTCATCATACAGAGTGGTCTCCAGAGTGTTTGACATGCCTCTTTCCACTGTCCACCCCATTCTCCTCCGAGTCACTGAGGAGGTGGTGACCATTCCCCACCAAGTACTTCACCTCCCGAAGACCCCATAGAAGACCTGGAGGCAGTTTGCCGTGGGTTTGCAGGGCTGGGCTTAAAATTGATGTTGTTTTTCTGATGTTAAACCTAAGTTATGCTGTAAATAGTTGTAAAAAAGTACTTTGAGTAATGTATAGAACAATTTGTTTTAATGTGCAAAATAGTTATTTACAGGACAGAAAATAAATGTATAGAAGGATATTTTGTGTAAAAAGTATAAGCTGCATTTAAAAAAAAGGAACAATGTACATAACAATTACTTTTATTTACACATGTGAATATGCACAACAAAAAATACAAAATGTACAGAACGTACTCAGGCCCATTTACAAATAAATTACATTACAAAAATGAATAATGTATACAACTTATTTCATTTTTAACTTATCACAAAAATAAACTAGAGAAATTAGGTTGTTTCATTGACAATGTGACATTCCACTGTTTTCTCTTCTTGAGAGAATGGTTAATAAATAATTAATTTGTTAACCATTCTCCTTGCTCTCCTCTGTCTCTCTCTGGAATTTGCTGAATGTCACACCCATGGACGTTTAGTTGTGTTTTCATCCCCCATGTGCTCAGTGTGACCCAGTTTTTCGCCGTGTTTGATTTGATTAGTTAGTTCACCTGTGTCTTGTTTATCATCCTCACCTGTCTTCTCCTCGTTAGCAACCCTATTTTAGTTGGCGTGTTCTGTTCGCCTTCGTCTGGTATTGTTGCGGTTGTGTATTTGTGTATGAGACTACGCTACCTTGTGTGTTCTTCTGCCCTGTCTGAATTGACCCCTTGTTGTGGAATAATTAAAGTTCAATGGCAATTCTTCATCGTCGCCTTCGTGCGCTCATTATTCACACCGTAGCGTGACACTGAGTAGCTCCACCAGCTTCCCACTCACTCCCTCACCTGTCACAGGACACTTGTAATCCTAAGGCAGAGCAAATAAACCATGCCTGTTAACAACAACAGCACAATTAATTTCAGCCAAAATGTGTGTATTAACTTGCTTTGTGTTTTATTTTTTTTAAGTCTTTCCCCAGCAGGCCCATTTTCTCCAGAATAGTCCTAAAACAAGAAAATAAAAGGAAACACTTATGAAAAATATTAAGACAGTGGTGCAATCTTAACATTAGAAAATATGGCACAGCAGGACATGCATACAAAATACTGAAGTGCTCCCAAGTTTGATTAAAACATTTGTGGACATATCTTGCATGACAGTACTACAAAAACACAACAAAGTGAAACATTGCCTTATATAGTGGTTGTCTTATTGTTTGTGGGCTTTGTGTAAAAAAACCAACAAAAAAAATGGCTTTTAACACTTGTTTCGCTAGGTATTTGAGTAAATGAAAACACAATACTTGCATTTAAATGTGAATTCCCCCACAGAACTCTCACCCGCCATGCTCTTTGAATATAAATTCCATCGTCATCTGCGCACAAATGATTCTGGGATATGGTAGGGTGCGCAGTGTCCATCAGATATACACTTAATTTTCCTGGGAAACGGAGGGTGCATTTGAAGTCAGTGATGCAATCGGTCTTGGAATGCGGTCTTCGGAGGGTGCATCCTGAATTGGGACAGCTTACGTTGTGACACTGTGACACAATCGCACTTCAAATCCGGTCTTCGAAGTGTGCGCCCTTCGCTTTGGGACATGGATGTGATTCAGAGGGGTGATCAAAACATACAGTGGAGATCAAAATTAGAGATCAATTTACTGTATGAACACTTCATTTTTTTCCAGAAATAATGTAATCTTCATCACTGAAAATATGACGGAATTTTAGTTGTGGCTATACCATGCTAGTAGAACAGTGTTATACAAAGTAACCAAGGCACTTCAACAAAAACCCTTTATTTTGTGGAAAACAAGGTAATCAAAATGAGAGAACAGCAACGATTGTAGCACAAAGAAAGATTACAACTAAAATTTTTGAAGGTTACAGCAAAATTAGTTGGAAGTGTAGAGGCCCCTGCTTTGAATGACTTCAGCACATCTGCGGCCACATTACATCACTAGTCTCTCACAATGCTCTGGTGTGATCATGGTCCACTATTCTTCCAACCTCTTCCACAGTTCAGTGACTGTAGTGGGTTTCTTAGCCATAACTTTGTCACCAAGGATTTTCTAAAGATTTGCAATCGAGTTTAGATCTTTGGGCCCGCCATTTCATTATTTCAGTGTTTTCAACTTCAAGGCACTGCTTTACCTGTTTTGCTGTGTGACAAGTGCAATTGTCTTGTATGAAAATTGCTGGCTGATTGGGTGATGAACACAGAGAAGGTACTGCATGTTGCTGAAGGAGGTTCAGATAAATATTTGCATTCACTCTGCCATGTATCTGTATGAGAGGCCCAACTCCTGCTGCAAAAAACATCCCCCAAACCATGACACGTCCTCCACATTTCACTGACTTCTTTACGCCCTTGAGTTTCAGTCTTTCCTCAGTTTGACAATGAACATGTTTCCCATCAGACCCAAATAAATTAAACCAAATCATCACTAAAGTGCACTTTGGACCAGTTCTCCTCTCTCCACACAACATGCTGCTCATTGAAGGTTAGTCTAGCTTTTTGATTTTTTCTGCTGAAGAGAGGCTTGCAGAATGCACTTGCAGTCTGACTTCTCTTAAATGTTGAGACATATTCTTACCCTGTTCATTGCTGAACTGGCAAGCAATTCCAGCTGCAGTGTTGAACCGATTCCCCATTGAGAGTCTCTGCATTATCCTGTCCTCTTGTGCATTTTTCTTTCGTGGTGACCAACCTCGTCGACTCCTACCATATAACAGTGAAAACACAGAAAGTCAGAGTATTCCGTCAATGGCAGGGAAAGAGTTAAAGATATCTCAAACTTTGTGGCTCATAAAGGATAAGTGTGCTGTTACTATTCTAAGAGATGTGAAGAGAAGAGATTTTCACTCAGCAGATGATAAAATTATGTCTGTTTGCCTGTGCAGAATTTGTAATATTCAGGTGCGCTAAAATATTTGAAGTTTGAAAATGGCTTTACATTGATTTTATATTGATAAGAAACCACATAGTAACCAACAAAAACCCTATTAACCTAGCAGTCAAAGATTCCTCATAATTCAGAAACACAAGCAGACACACAAGTCTTATTAAAAAGGAACATTTCTGGATCAAATTAAAGTGTCTCAGTGAACAACAGATTAAAGATAAATTCAACTTAACTTGAAGCATTTGCCAACTCTTAAATCCACAGATAGTAACATCTAATTACCCAGAAGTATTTGATTTTTTTTTCTTTTTTCCTCTCTTTTTAATTGTGTGTGGTTTCAACAGCACTCTGTAATTAGCTCAATGACTCTAAATCTCTCAACTCCTTTGGCAATGAGCTCTAAGTGCTTGTTTCGTTTGACCTCTGACCTTGTTCTAACGGCAAAATTTGAAAGTGGAGGTGGATAAAAAAAAGTCTGGGTCATTGAGTCTGGTGTAGGGGAATCCATTAGAGTAATGGCAGATTTACAGTGTCAAAGAGGCTGGTGTAACTCCAAGAGGGCAGAGATGTTATGTCTTCTTAAGACAGAATGCACAGTCATCTCAATAAAGAGTAAAAATTGTGGAAAACACAGAAAGACTTTAATCAGGTGAGTGTCAGTATCAGTGCTTCCTAAAAGGATAAGTTCACCCAAAAAACATTTACTCACCCTTGTGTCCCAAACCTGTATGGCCTTCTCTGCTCTGTTTAAATACAAAAGATGTTTAGCAGAATATCTAAACTTTTCTTCTAGTCATTTAAGAGCTTTAAGTGAGGAACAGACCAAACTGAAGTTGTTGTTTACTGAAAATGTTGTTCTTTGCCATAAATTGGATTACTGCAGTAGTCATATATTTCCTGGAGCCCTTTCTGACCTTAAAGAGCTTAACTGACTTTGATAGTGAAAGTCAGACTGTAGATGTTACACAGATTTGAAATCACAATTAGTAAATGGCGATTTTTTGTAAAAAAAAAAAATCAGCTATTGCTGGGTAAAAAATTAAACAAAAATATTTAAAAAAATTGAATATTCTTTCAAAAAATGGTAAATTAAATAGAAAGTGGATGTTTGATGTCTGAAATGAGAATCAGGTGCAGGTCATTTAAAATCACAATAATAAAGCCGTGTGCCAGCATGAACAAACTGGCAAATCCAGTGACTGTTGGACACAAAGTCATCCAGTAGTCACCCAGATCTAATGCCCATGAGTTCACTTGCCTATCCTGTCATTAATAATGGTAAAAGTATTTAACTTGCTCTCCTCTCTTGTAAAAACAAACAAACAACAACAACAACAACAACAAAAAAGTGCCCTTTACCATATTTCTGAACAATATACTTCAAAATAATGTGCTTTAGCAAACTAAATGTAATGTTTGGACACTTAATTGCATGTTAATTGCAGTTAAATAAAAATGTATTAAGGTTTACATATATTATGTTATTAATATGTAAATTTAAATACATTTGTATATAATTGCTGTTAAAACCTGTATAGTGTCATATATTTAAATATATTTGTAATTACACATTTGTAATAGTTTAAATTTAGTACATATAAAATATATTAACTCTGTGTAATATCAAATAACATACTACAGTTAAAATTATACGTCCTTTACATGTGCTATGTTAGTCGACACACCAAAATAAGTGAACTTCTTGAAAGAATGACAAAAGATTATTAAAATATAAAGATTTAAAATGTACTTTAAAAACTTTAAATTGACATTACAAAGTGCATTTTTAAAAGTGTACTTAAGTGTTAAGAAACAGTATTAAAAGCATTTCATTTTAAGTGTATTTTAATTAATTAATGTTATATTATCTGAAAGTACAGATTTTTTTTTAAAATATACATACAATTTGAAGTGCTCATGTAATACAATTAATTGCATGTCTTTTTCACCAAGGCTTGAAGGAAGGGCTCGGTCACGGACTGTGGAATTACAAAAGCTTCAATGACAGGACTAAGAACTCAACAGAAAACTGCAAGAGCTAGAAAGCAGATTTTTCTATATTTACAATAGAGTATGAGTCAATGTTCCTACTGTTCACTCCCACAGAAGTCTGTCATTGACACTCTAAGAAACTAACAACCGTAAAACTCAGGAAACAGTGTCTGTGTGTATTACAAAGTCTAATTCACACCAAATGGAGAGTGTAAAATAAACAGTCCCAAGGAAATATACAAGGACCTTTTTTTCTCCAGAATCAAGTAGACCTTGTTAGGTCTTTGACCACTAATTAAACACAACCTGTACTTGTCACCTTTGCTCAATTAAAATGCACTACATGTGCCCGCTTCTAATGCAGAGCTCAAATACACACACAAACAAGTCATTTACAGAGAAGGAATACATTTCACACACCTCTCACATCGTGTACAGCAGCGCCAAAAAGCATTTGGACTCTTAGGCCACACAGGAAAAATATATACATGTCATTGCCTTTGCCCAAAATCTTCTGCAGGGCAGGACGCTTGGCTTGATGTCAGAGGATACATCATACTCAATTCTTCAGACCATTAACCTGCAGCAAATTCACTTTCCCTTCAATCATCTCATTTATTATTTTCCCTCAAAGAGGCATGTGGGTTTCTGAGGTAAAAATACATCTCTCACCTGATGTCTCTGACCTTCCTGCCTTCATTCCCCTGGCTGTCAGTCTGTCTCCTCACACCACTAAACACTCATTAGCATTTCCATTATTTGAGTCTGGAGCTCTCACATACACAAGAGAGGGAGAGACTCCTGCTGACATGTCTGTCTCAGAAACGATTGACACTGAAAATGTACATTTAAAACGATCTCCTCTCTTCTCCTTTCCTGCCTTGTCTTTTCTTCTGTCCCATTATTTATTTTCCGTTTCCCATCCATTTGTCCTTTCCTTTCCTTTCCGTTCCGTCCGTCCCGTCCCGTCCCTGTCTATTATGTCCTTTTTATGTTCTGTCTGTCTCTTTTCTGTGCTTTCATGCCCTGTATTTTCCTTTCCCTTTCCTTTCCATGCAGTTGTTAAGCAGTGTTTATTTGCAGTTGCTACAGTGTTCATTGTAACCATTGCTTTGCCCAAGTCAACTTCCCAAATCTCTATGATTTTGATATGATATGACAAACAGTGCAGGATGAATTTTGTAGGGGAATTACAGTTAAACCCCATATACAGACCAATATGCTCAATTAAGTACAGGAGTCAAATTTGGAGTTCAATCCGTTGACAGAGTTTACTAAAGACAAAAAAATAAAAATAGGAGTAAGAGGAGACAGCCTCGAACTAACGTAGAATACAGAAACACTAGTACTTACAGTCTTAGGGATGATCAGTTGATGTAATTTCTACAGGTTCTGATGGGTTAACCATACAGATACTGTGTTCTTTGTTCTGTGCTATTTTCTTTACACAAATATTATTATCTAAGGAGTGTTCTTGGAGACATTAAATTCCATTCATTAGGAATTATCGTAAGGGTCGTAGGCGAGTCATACATCTTGTGAGGGCACTTCTCATCTGGGCAGCTGTTGATTCTTCTGTAGGCTTTTCCTTTGGCATGGTCACATGCTTATTATATTTCTAAACAACCCCTTCAAATACGTCATTTGATAAAACATAGGCAATCTATTTTTCATCACTGGAACAGAACAATACATTCACACAGCACACTGATACAAACTTCTACACAAGTCACTGTCTTATAACATATATAGCAACTAAAAAGAATCATAAACGTTGATCATACATACGAGTTAGTGGATACATGTGGTGCATTAGTGACCTTCTTGGCTCTAAAGGCACAGTTGGTTTTAACATGTCTCAGACACCTATAATGAGAACCACAGAATAGTTAAAAGTTAAAATAGTTAAAACATTTTTTCATAAAATATAACATTTGATTATATAATGATTCAAATTAATTATTTCAAAACAAATACATAGTTATTCTCTGAAAGTCGGGCTAAATGAGTAAACACTGTTACTGCGTTCCTGATATGGGTCAGACCCTCAGTCACCTCTCAGATACCAATTACTGAAATTGCTTTTAACTTTATAAACTAGAATAGATACATTGTTTTTAAGAAATGTTTTTAAGAAATTATGTATTCATTATATAATATAAGAGGAGAGGATTGTAAATCTACCCCTTCAGTTTGCAGTCCTAAGATGAATATGAAGGGTCAGGGGTTTGTTTCAATGGCAAAAGGCACTAAAAAGTAAATCACTATGCAGTAACACTGTCAGTGCAGCTGTTAAAGGCACATTTTTTAATACACTATATGTTTTATGATCTCCCCTATCAAACTGCCACATCTATTTCCCCTCTTTGCTCTGGGATCTCATGATATAACTATTAAGCACGGGTGATCGTATGTTTCACCGGTGGCACATGAGGGAATTTTCCAGGGAAGAGTACAATATTGATCAAACAATAAAAGATTGTAGTCGGTTTAATTAGTTTTTTTTTTTTTTTTTTTTTGCTGCTCATTACATTCCTATGATCTCTGGTCTACCATGCAATAAAAAAAAGTATGGTAACACTTTACTTAAAGCCTTTATGTATAATGCGTATTATAATTATTCATAATGTGCATTGCAATGCATTATATATTTTAAAAATAATTATAACCAAATTTAAAATGCATAGTGTAACAATGAATTGATAAGTGTTATAATGTATTAACCGTGGTTACAATTATGTATGAGATTGTACAATGCATTATAAGGTGCATTACAAGGCATAATTTATGCTACTTTTATAATAATAAATATATTTTATAATAATAATAACTACTTTTATAATGCACTATACATAAAGGCTTTAAGTAAAGTGTTACCAAAATAAAAAAATAAAAAATAATAATAATATATATACTTTTAGTTTTGCACATTTGACCTCTTCAGTTGTTATATTCAATACATTTTCCTCCTCTGATGGGCCGTCACTGGTTTCCTCTCTCTCTTCTTCTTAGGGTGCTGCCACGTGTCTGGTTGGGCAGCTGCCCTCGACGGGTCGAACATGTAACCCTAAAGCTGAAACAGGAGCTGGGTGTTACAGCAGTGATGAACTTTCAGACAGAATGGGACGTCATAAACAACTCACATGGCTGCCGGCGTGACCTCAGTCAGCCCATGAGCCCAGAGACCATGACACACCTGTACAAAGACTGTGGCCTTTCGTACATCTGGATCCCCACTCCAGACATGAGCACAGAAGGTCAGACATTGATTTGTTTTAATGTTTAGACTACTAACACTAAAAAAGAGCCTCTATTGTTGGAGATATGTATTGTAATTTTGCCCTCTGCAGGACGCACACAGATGCTGCCGCAGGCCGTGTTCTTGCTCTATGGACTGCTGGAGAACGGTCACACAGTATATGTTCACTGTAACGCAGGAGTGGGTCGTTCCACTGCGGCTGTGTGTGGACTCCTGATGTATGTGTTAGGCTGGGGACTCAGGAAAGTGCAGTACTACCTCACTGCCAGAAGGGCGGCAGTCTACATTGATGAAGAAGCACTGGTGAGGGCCGAAAATGACTTTCATATTAAGTTTGGACGACTCCGTCCATCTGTCTGCAACCCAGAGACATGAGAATAGTGCCCTCTACTGGATGGGAGGACAAGGGGACTTCAGTTTAATAATGTCAAAGCAGTTAACTCCATTAAAATAGATTTCAATATTGTCACACATTGATTACTAATAATCCAGTGTTTTTTTTAAAAAAAATACCTAAATATGTTGTCTGTACACTGCCGTTCAAAAGTTTAGGATCAGTACGATTTTTAATGTTTTTTAAAGTTTTACATTTTTAAAGTTTCTTCTGCTCATCAAGGCTGTATCTATTTGATCAAAAATACAGAAACAAACTATAATTTTGTGAAATATTACTGCAATGTTAAATAACAGTTTTCTATTTTAATATACTTTAAAATAAAATGTATTCCTGTGATCAAAGCTGAATTTTCAGCATCATTACTTCAGTCTTCAGTGTCACACAGAAATCATTCTCATCACAATCAATGCTGGAAACAGTTGTGCTGCTTACATTTTGGGACCTATGATACCCTTTTCAGGATTCTTTGATAAATAAAAAGTTAAAATAATAGTGTTTATTCAAAATGTTGTGTTACAATACTGACTTCTATTAAAACATTTGGGGTCAGTAAACTTTTTCTTTTTCTTTATTGTTTTTAAATAAATTAATACTTTTATTCAGCAAGGGTGTGTTAAATGGATAAAAAGTGATAGTAAAGACTTATATTGTTAGAAAATATTTCAATTTTGAACAAATGCTGTTCTTTTTAACTTTTTATTCATCAAAGAAAATGTATCACAGATTCCAAAAAATATTAAGTAACACAACAGTTTCAACACTGATAATAAATCAGCATATTAGACTGATTTCTGAAGGATCAAGTGACACTGAAGACTGGAGTAATGATGCTGAAAATTCAGTGCTGCGTCACAGAAATAAATATTTTTTTAAATATATGTATATTAAAATAGGAAACCAATATTAGAAATTGCAATAATATTTCACAATATTACTGTTTTTTTCTGTATTTTTGATTGAATAAACACAGCCTCGATGAGCATAAGAGACACCATTAAAAAACATAAAAAATCTTACTGATCCCAAACTTTTGAATGGCAGTGTATATTAAATTGTTTATGAGTAATTCATACTGAAAATAAAATGCATTTAAACTTTCCTTCACAATTTTTGTTTGCTAAAATGTAATAAATTCTCTTAATTTTGAATGTTGCACATCTCTGTAAATGAAGCAATACCAAATGTTAATTTAATTAGTATAAAACAACTAAACATGATGATATTAGCTGTTTTTTTGCCAAGAATCATAATCGATGATGCAGCACAGATGGCCATGGTAACCACATGAGTGTATTGCTCTGTTTATCCTTTGAACAATAACCAGGCGAAGCTGTGAAAACATTTCATTCATCTTGACATGGTCGTCATTTGAAAAGGCACCTTGAGGAATTTGTTGCCACAGACTGCTAATGTGATGGTTATTGTTCGACTATCTGCCCCTTTTCTCCTTTAACATGCCACTTTCATTCATTTATGAATGTAACTCAATATTCATGTTATATATTTAGCACAGCAATTTCCCTGCCCTTGAAATAAGCTACCATAATGAAAAGCACTTTCCACTTGACCTTTCAATAAATAAAGACTAGTGTCACCACACTGAGAGACTTTATGTGAAAATTGAAAACTTTTTAAGTTTTGCACCAGAAAGGAAAGAAAGAAAAATGGATTAGTGCGTTGAATAGAAAGGTACCATTAATTAACCACTAGTCGAATACAGGAATAAATCATTGAGTGAGAATCACTGAGCACAAGATGGAAAAAAGAGAAATATCAATACATGCACAATCATGCCACAAAAATTAATCACTTTATTTATCAGAATTGTCATCCTTTTCCAGGAAAAATATTTAAACATCCAAATAACAATAGCACTAGGCCTTACATTTACTTAAACATTTACATTTACATATTTATACTAAATCAATAAAATGTAAAAAAAAAAATATTTGTTAAAAAAATACAAATCCAAAAAAAGAAAAAAAAAAAAAACACTAATTAAAGACACACTAACATGCAAATTATTCTAATATTTATTTGGTTCTCAAGTAACATGACTTATTATTATCAATGTTAAAACTGATTCTATTAATACAGAATTCTTTGATTAGTAGAAAAAAGTTAAAAAGAACAGAATTTATTAGAAATCATTTGTTACATTATAAATGTCTTCTCAGGCAATTTTAGTCATTTTTTTGGTCCATGCTAAATACAAGTATTGATTTCTTTATTTCAATAAATAAATAAAAATCCATTAAAAAAAAACATGTCTGCATGATTAGATATTTTTACTGGAAAACAAGACAAAGATAAAGAAAAAATACCTTTCTTTTTTTTTTTTGCAGTGTAGTCATCCAAACCTACAGTTAAATTTGTGTTTGCCGTAAGCGCTCATGACAAAACAGAAGAGAATCATGGATGAGTCACCAAACTGTGGGCATTATTTCACACAATAATACTCACCCTGATCCACGGTTAGCATCTCAACTCGCTGGTGTTCCACTTTGATATAAATACAGCCTCCACGCAGCAAAACCACACCACCTCTGAAGTGAATATACTGTACACAGTCTATTCCAGGATCCAGATAAAGCAGCTTGGAGTTTGAGTATAAAGTCCTCATCTGTTTCTCTCTGGAAGTGAAGTATTTAGTCACATGATCTTTTACTGACTGGTTCAAAAGTCTAATATTATTCATCTATTTACGTAATCCTAATGCAGTCCTTTGTCATGTGTCTCACTGAAAGTCTTTATTTAGACTGGAACACAGATAAAGAATAAAGATGAAAGAATTATTGCAGTTTTGTTTAAAAGCCAAATTTATTGTGAAAGAAAGAGTGTGTCTTTGTGTGGCAGAAGATGACCTGTCACAGATATTTAGGTGTGACTTTGAGAATTTCTCTGTGTTTGTGTGTATGTGCCATTCAGAGGTCATGATATGTTATTATTGGAGGTGTAAAATCAGATCTTTTCCACCCCCTCACCTATTTTTAGCAGTGCTGGTTATGGAGCGGATGCCCATTCTGGGTCGTTCCATACTCTTCCACTACAGAAAACGCAGATCTGGCATCCTAAATGTACTGGTTTCCAACAAGATCCAGATGACTGCATGGGATTTTTATCATGCAGCGATCAGGATCAGCATCATCATAAAACTATAGATGTGTGAAAGTTTTGTTCAGTTTTCCATTTGAATGGGTTGCAAAGATTTTTGTAAAGAAAGAAAAAGTAATATACAAATCCACATGACTCCAGTCCACCAATTAACGTCTTGTGAAGCCAAAAACAGTGTGTTTGTAAGAAACAAATCCATTGAGATGTTTTAACTTTAAAGCATCACTTCTGGACAAAATAGGAGTCCACTATAACACCCACATAATAATAACTTCACTTGTTAACAGTGCCTGATCTGTGCATATTTCTCTCCTGATTCAGATAAGACCACTTTTTCACTGGAGAAAGCCATATTAAGGATAGAGAACTCAGCCAGAAGCAATGGTTTAAAGTTACAAATGCCTTAATGATGGATGTGTTGAATATGCAGTTTTTCACTTCACACGATGTTAATTGGTGGACTGCAGTGGTGTGGATTACTTGTGTATGATTGTGATGTTTTTATCAGTGTTTGGACTCATTCTGACGGCACCCATTCACTGCAGAGCATCCATTGCTGAGCAAGTGATGTAATGCTACATTTCTCTCCTGTTAAAGCCTTATGTTCTTGATACGCTCTTTCCCGAATGTGTCACAAGCAGTTTAAGATGCATCTCTGGAGATCATAGATTTCAGTATTGTGAGAAGCTGTAAAACAGACAAATGCTACAAGTGTGTCTGTGTTTTATCAATGCACATTTAAAAGTCAAATAATGACCTATATATTTTGTGCATGGAAATGGAAAAATAAGCAATTTAATTCCAAGTAAAAGCACCAGTGAGATGCCCAGAAATGAGCTCATTGTTCATTTGGTAGCTGCTGTACCTCTGTGCTGTAAAATAGCCCATAATTAAGCCGTTGTACTTCCAGCAGTGTGCCTGCATGTCCCTAATCATTATTAAACATTGATTCCTCCTTTTACAAAAGAACAGTGTATAAATCTGAAAATTGCTTTTTTACTGCTGACTAATACTATTCACCCATAATTCTGCAATTTAGCATTAAATGAAGTCTTAAATTCAACCAGCTACCACAATTTTATTCTAATCTGTGATCATTTACACCTGCTTGAGTATTAATGCATTTGACCGTACTTTCAGCGGTTAACTGACTGTGAGAGCACTCACGCCTGATTGACTCAAAAACAGCACAGAGATGCATCAAATCAAAGAGCTTGATGTTTTTCACACCACTGCACTCACATTTTTCATTTGTTCTTACGTAATATACATTTTGGCCCCAAAAAAAGACATTTCTGCCATTGTTTTCTCACCGTCATGTTTATATCCCAGCTATTTGAGTTGATACTGGCACAGTTATATTAGCTTTGAAATAAGAAAAAGAGAGATTTATTTCAGTTGTTTGGTGTTTTCCTCCCTCATTCCGTTCTATAAATTCATTCCGTACCAGTGAAATTTCCCATAAATCTTTGGGTGAGTCTATTAGCCCACTAGCCATTGAGCTGGACAGCCATTGATCATAAAGACAAACTTCAGTTCTCCTTCTCTTGACAGTATTTTCATTTTCCCCTCTTGTTGAATTAACCCTCTTTCATTTTTACTCTTATATGTTTTATCCATCCAAAGCAGATGTTTTCATCCTTTTTAAAATGTTAAACTATTTTTTAACTTGACACTTCATCTTAATAATGTAATGCTGAAGATTAGAGGTGCTGATTAAACAAGATGTGAAAAATGTATGAGCATCAACCAACAATTAAAGTGCAGACAGAAAGCAATAATACATACTGTGTGAACAGCAGTAACCTGTGTGACCTCCATTGACTTGGATGGAAAGCAATGAAAAGCAGCTGTGAGAAACATCATTTGCATTTGAATATATAATGTTCCTAAGTGAGTTTTGATCAGTTTCTGAAGTTCTTCCAACAGTCCAAATAACTTTCCACATTCACACATAATTATACCTCACAAATGTGAGAGAAATGCTCATACTGAGCCCAGTTATTAGTCCAAAAATTGTGTTTACGAGGTGCCAAGTTTATAATGAGCACTTTTGAGGAGAAAATAGTCACTGGATTTGCTGTGGTATTGCTTTTTGCAGATGCTATTGAAATATGTATATTCTTTTTCCTCTTCTGGACAATAACACACTTGATGCATCCAAAAACATATACTTAGTAGGTACTGCACTTGAATTTGAACTTAGCTCATGACTGTTAAAAAGTACAGGTGCATCTCAAAAAATTAGAATATCGTGAAAAAGTTTTTTCTTGTAACTTATTTCAAAAAGTGAAACTTTCATATATTCTAGATTCATTACATGTAAAGTAAAACATTTCAAAAGTTGTTTTGTCTTAATTTTGATGATTAGAGCTTACAGCTCATGAAAGTCAAAAATCCAGTATCTCAAAATATTAGAATATTTCCTAAGATCAATCAAAAAAAGGATTTGCAAAACAGAAAAGTTCCAGTTCTTTAAAGTATGTTCATTTATGCACTCAATACTTGGTCGGGGCTCCTTTAGCACAAACTCCAGCATCAGTGAGGTGTGGCATGGAAGCGATCAGCCTGTGGCTCTGCTGAGGCACTATTGAGTCTTCAGCTCGTCTGGATTGTTGGATCAACTGTTTCTCATCTTTCTCTTAAAAATATCCCATAGATTCCATTTGGGGTTCAGGTCAGACATGTTGGCTGGCCAATCAAGCACAGTAATATCATGGTCAGCAAACCACTTGGAAGTGGTTTTGGCTCTGTGGGCAGGTGCTAAAGTCCTGCTGGAAAAGGAATCAGCATCTTCATAAAGCTTGTCAGCAGATGGAAGCATAAAGTGCTCCAAGATCTCCTGGTAGACGGCTGCATTGACTTTGGACTTGTCTGACTGAAGACGTCTGAGCGTGGTGACTCTTGATGCACTGACTCCAGCTTCATTCCACTCCTTGTGAAGCTCTACCAAGTGTCTGAATCGGCTTTGCTTGACAGTATTCTCAAGCTTGTGGTCATCCCTGTTGCTTGTGCACATTTTCCTACCCAATTTCTTCCTTCCAGTCAACTTTGCATTTAAAATGCTTTGATACAGCACTCTGTAAACAGCCACACCTTTCAGTAATGACCTTCTGTGACTTACCCTCTTTGTGAAGGGTGTCAATGATTGTCTTCTGGACCATTGCCAAGTCAGCAGTCTTCTCCATTATTGTGATTTCAAAGAACAAGAGATACCCGGAATTTATACTGTATGGATGGTCATTTATTGAAACTCAAATGTAAATATTATAATATTTTGAGATACTGGATTTTTGACTTTCATGAGCTATAAGCTCTAATCATCAAAATTAAAACAAAAAACTTTTGAAATGTTTTACTTTACATGTAATGAATCTAGAATATATGAAAGTTTCACTTTTTGAAATAAGTTACAAGATAAAACAAACTTTTTCACGATATTCTATTTTTTTTAGATGCACCTGTATGTTCTATAAAAGTATGAAATTCATATGTACTACATCTGCCATGTTGTTACTGTCACATGACCTACCTGAGCCTGTCATGTCGCTTCACTGCCACTCATAAATCCTCTCCCGTTGCCTCAGGCCCGGCGTCAAGGGGGGGCTTGGGGGGGCTTAGCCCCCCCTATGACGTTCTGAAGCCCGCCCTGCAATGATCCATGCAAACGCGACTATTAGGACTGTACTGTCAGGAGCTGGGTTACACAAAAACTACCCAAACACTAAAATAAGTTTAAATAAATGTTAAAATAAAATAACCATTATTTTTTTTAGAGTAGCCTACAATGTGCACACTATAAAAGCAACTGGTGCAAGCTGGTAATCACTTAAGTTGGTCCACGTCCACCAATTGCACGAATGCTCCGTTACCTCTCCCTCCTCTGATCATTTGATCAGTCACCCTACTTTGTTTCAGGACCTCGCAATTTACAAATTAAGCACTGCCTCCAAGAAGCCGAAACGTTGATTTTAACCATTTGATGGGGACGATCACCGGTGTATTTAGAACATTCACAAATTCAAACGTGCTTTCGCGCTTTGTCTGGCGCTGATCCAGAAATAGATGCGCTCAGTGCTTTTAGACTTAGGCCTATGTCACAACGATTCAGTGTTTTCAACCACATAAAATTTGGTCTCAGACATTTAAATTAATTACTAGCAAAAAAAGACATTTGTTAAATAGCACACAGTGATGTTTGTAAGTTTGTTAAATGTGGTGTGTAAGGAAAGCAACAATAATAATCCATTCAATTAAAATCTGACGGCGTGTTTTATATAGAAGAATACCCCCCCGGAGCCCCCCCGAGAATCATACAAGCCCCCCCAGGTCGAGTGTCCTGGCGCCGGGACTGCGTTGCCTCATGGGATAGTAAAGTGTCCATTAGACATGTACTTCATAATCTCACTGGAAATAATAGGGCATCCATGTACTTTTCACCTACTGTTTTTCAAATACTATGAATTTGGACATACTACTTGTTTGGCGCACTGTTTTTTGCATAATGTAAAGTAATGAAGTATTTTATTTTGGATGCAGCAAGTATATTTATAATGTTCATACTGATGCTACACTGTCACACTGCGCTTCTGCGCTGCAAATGTTTGTAAGGGAATACGAAACATTCATAGTGCATGCACAGATATCAGAGAGATAATCTGATCATTAGACAGAGAGATGGAGTTTGTGAGAGAAGAACTGCATTTGATCAGATAAACACTATTGAAATCATTTCACACACACAGAAATGAGACGTGAGTATTGTGTGTGTGAGTTTGGGTGTGTTTGAGAGAGATAAGTGTTGACTCCCACAATGGTGGTTGAATTGACGAAGCAGAACTTTGAATAAATGAATGTGAATGAACCACAACAATTACAAAAAAAAAAAATGCTGTTTGAAACGCATGGCTGATAATTAAAAATAAAATTACAAATCAAAAATGTTCTCAGAAATTTACTGAACTGCTCAGTAGTGAAATAAACCACATAAACGTCATCAATCAATCGATTTAAACTTGTAATGAAATGCTAAATTAAATCAAATTAAATCACAATTAATTGCAATATTTGATGGAGAAAGACCCCAAATAATAATTTAAAAAAGTTACTGTAGCAGACAAAAGAACTGAACTCAAGGTAGATTTTTTTGCAAGGTGACAGTTTTTAATGTTGGTCTGTGTAAACATGCAGGTGTGTGTCACATTTAATTTGACTTTGTTAATGATAAAGGGACTTCTGATTACATGCAATTAAGATCCAGCAGGTGTCAGAACTAAACAAGAACATGACGTCTGAGGTTGGTGATTCATTTGCAACAGATGCTAAACTGTAAAATTTTGTCTAAATCTTGACTGTTTTGCCAGCCCGATCTCACGGCAATTCGTACATATTTTACGAGGTGGCTAATTCGTACGAATTCGTACGAATGACCTACACCTAACCCCGCCCCTAAACATACCCATCACTGGGGTTTAGACAAATCGTACAAAATTGTACAAGTGAGGTCGTACGAATTCGTACGAATTAGCCACCTCGTAAAATACGTACGAATTGCCGTGAGATAGCGTTGGTTTTGCCAGTGATTGAATTACTCATTTTGTGCATGTGTTCATGTGGAGTCAATACTTTGCATTTCTCTGTGAAGCTTTCCAGATTGTTCCATTATAAATAAAAGAAATGTTAATATTGTACCAACAAATTCTTACTTACCTGTATGTGACCACACAAGTAACAAAAAACACAACAACAGAAAAAAGCCTGCAAACTGCAAACAAAAAGCCATTCAGTCAGCACTGCATTATTCAACATGAAACTCTTTGTCCAGAATACTCTGAATCACACACACACACCCCACACCCACCCACACACACACCCACACAATTCAGAGTAATATAACTGTGCATTCATCAGATTTTCAATATGTGGAGAAGCATTCACTGTGTGTTGGTATTGACTCTCACTGGAGGCTGTTTTTTTAGTTCCAGTCCATGTCTGGTGGGGGGAGCTTTCAGACTGATTCAGGTGACTGTAGTCTCTGTCACAATCTTCACAAAAGGACACACTCTTCATACACTCCGAAAAAAACAAAAAAGTGCAGTTATTGCAGCTTGTTACTGCAGTACCTTTAAAGAGACACTTCTGTACCTTCTTTACCCCTGAAGGGTGCATATTAGTACCTTAGAGTAGTAATATGTACCCTTAAGGTGTACCATTATGGTACTATTATGAACCGGGATAACAAAGGTACAATGGTGTCTCTCTGGGGGTGCTGCCCCAGTGACAAGCTGTGGTACCCCTAAAGGTACAATAACTGTGCTTTTTTCCTGAGAGTGTATGAAATATCTGCAGCTTCTCTAGTGAAAGAGAGTATAGTTACTGTATGTGCACTCTTTAATGCAATTTTATAGGAATAGGAAGCTCTGTGAGTGATAAGTAAAACAGCTGCCCTTTTCTGTTGATTTTATCATTTTGAATGATATGATTAGAGGAAGGCAGTATACATGTAGCACTAACATAACACATTTACAGCTCACTTTGCCAGTGGAAGTGGTCAGAAAAACCAGAGTTTGTAAAGAGAATCATCCAATGTGCCTCTCACAATGAATATTAGAGGTGTTGATTATGATGAGGTATGTCATGAGATTGAGGTGAGCAGCTGCTCATTTATCTTAATATGATTGACATTAGATGAACGAGTGCTTCCAATTTTTCACATTTATTTGCTATTGTTGCTGTAATGAATAATAAATCATTATAAATGTGTATTAAGTATAAAATAATCCACCTATTTCAACTTAAAAACATAAAATGTTCAGTTGCTGCCTTAATTTTTTATTTATTTATTGTAATTAATTTGTTTGTTCAAGTCATTTAAACTTAAAAATGTACTTAAAAGATCAAATTGAATTTCATGTAACTTGCTCAACTTATTTTGATGAGTTAAAGTGATGTAAAAACATTGCCAAGTTGCTATGACTTACTGATCATTCATTCAATCCAATTAGTATCCGTCTTTTGGAATTATTTTATATTTCATAGTTTTATAATACACTGAATAAATAGAAAAATGTCACTTCTAGACAAATTACAGAGCAGTTTAAAACTGAAATTGATATGAATTCTAATTTTCTGAGATTTGGCTTTCTGAATTGTGTAAAAGTGGGTGTGGTAGCAATATTAAAAAAATATATCTAGGCAAGGCAAGTTTATTTATATAGCACATTTCATACACAATGGTAATTCAAAGTGCTTTACATAAAAGGAAGTGAAATAGTCATTAAAAAATAACAACAACAACAATAAAAGCAAGGAAATTATATAAAAAATTATTTAAAATGAATTTAAAACAGTTAAGAATAGAAAATGATTATACATAAAATACAGTGTGGATGTAGCACAGTGCTCATTCAACAAATGCACAGCTAAACAGATGAGTTTTGAGTCTGGATTTAAATGTGACTAATGTTTTAGCACATCTGATCTCTTCTGGAAGCTGCTTCCAACTGCGGGCGGCATAATAGCTAAAAGCAGACTCCCCTTGTTTTGTGTGAACCCTTGGTATTTCTAACTGACTCGATCCTAATGATCTGAGTGGTCTGTTAGGTTTATATTCAGTGAGCATATCTGCAATGTATTTAGGTCCTAGGCCATTGAGTGATTTATAAACGAGTAAAAGTACTTTAAAATCAATCGTAAATGTAACTGGAAGCCAGTGTAAGGACCTGAGGACTGGTGTGATATGCTCAGATTTTCTGGTTCTAGTCAGAATCCTGGCAGCAGCGTTCTGGATGAGCTGCAGCTGTCTAATGGTCTTCTTGGGAAGGCCGGTGAGGAGACCATTACAATAATCCACCCTGCTGGTGATAAAGGCATGAACAAGTTTCTCCAAGTCGTGACTGGATACAAAACATCAAATTCTTGCAATGTTTTTGAGATGATAGTATGCTGATTTAGTTACTGCTTTGACATGACTACTAAAACTAAGGTCTGTCTCCAGAATCACACCAAGATTTCTGACTTGATTTTTAGTTGTTTGACCCCTAGAGTCCAGGTATGCATTCACCTTGAGAACTTCATCTTTGTTTCCAAATGCAATGACTTCAGTTTTCTCCTTGTTTAACTGAATAAAGTTCTGGCACATCCAACTGTTAATTTCATCAATGCATTGGCAGAGGGAGTCAATGGGGCTTTAATCATTTGGAGATATGGCTAGGTAAATCTGGGTATCATCAGCATAGCTGTGATAGGCAGTTTGGTTCTTTCTCATTATTTGACTTAGTGGGAGCATATACAGGCTAAACAAGAGCAGTGCAAGAATTGAGCCTTGTGGGACTCCGCATGTCATGGATGTCCACTTAGACTTGTGCTCTCCTATACTCACATAATAACCTCTCCCTTCTAAGTATGACCTGAACCATTTGAGTGCCAACCCAGAAAGCCCGACCCAGTTTTCCAGTCTCTCTAGAAGTATGTTATGATCGACAGTGTCAAACGCAGCACTAAGATCTAATAGTACCAGCACTGATATTTTGCCAGAATCAGAATTAAAGCGAATATCATTTATTATCTTAATGAGTGCTGTCTCTGTGCTGTGATGCGCTCGGAAACCAGATTGAAAATTATCCAGGTCTCCATTTGAGTTTAAGTAGTTGTTCAGCTGATTAAAAACTACCTTTTCAATAATCTTACCTATGAAAGGAAGATTTGATATTGGTCTATAGTTGCTCAACATGGTGTTATCAAGATTGCGCTTTTTCAGAAGGGGCTTAACAACTGCAGTTTTCAGGGAGTTTGGAAAAGTCCCAGAGAGAAGTGAGGCATTCACCACTTCTAAGAGATCTGCTTCTAAACAGTTAAGCACACTTTTGAAAAAAAGATGTGGGAAGTGTGTCAAGATAGCAGGTTGACGATTTAAGGTGCTGTACTATTTCTTCCATAATTTTGCTATCAATTGCTTCAAAAACAGACAAAGTCACTTCTTTGAAATTGCGGTCGAATCTGTGTGACCTCTTCATAACTTGAGGATGTGCCAATCTCCTTTCTGATATTATTGATCTTCTCAGAAAAGAAGGAAGCAAAATCATTGCATTTGCTGTCGGAGAGCATTTCACTGGGAATCTGACTTGGGGGGGTTTGTCAGTCTCCCAACAGTATCAAAAAGAGTGCGAGTGTTAAGTTACTGTTTATAAGGTTTGAGAAGAAGGTCTGTCTAGCTGTGGCTAGTTCCACATTGAAAGCATGAAGGCTGTCTTTATAGATGCTATAGTGAATTTCGAGTTTCGTCTTCCGCCAGATCCGCTCAGTTCTTCTGCATTGTCTTTGCATACTCTGAACTGCTGTTGATTTTCTCCAAGATAATTTTTGTCTGCAAGTCTTCTTGCTGACCTTTACCGGAGCAATATCATCAATAACATTCTTAAATTTTGAGTTAAATGAATCCAGGAGAAGATCAACAGAGTCTGCAGAAATGCTTGGTGTTAAAGATATAGCCTCCATAAATAGCGCACTAGTGTTCTCGTTAATCCATCTCTTTCTGACAGAGACAGATCTAGTTTCAGTGGTAGCAGAGATCAATATATCAAAGAAAAAACAGAAGTGATCAGAGAGTGCTACATCCTTAATAACAATGGATGAAATGTTTAGACCTCTACTGATGAGTAAATGATGTACTGATGTCCACGATCGTGTGTGGGTCCATGCACATGCTGAATCAGGTCAAAAGTTTTTAAAACAGTTATAATTTCTTTTGTAGTTTTGAATTCTGCATTATCTATGTGAATATTAAAATGCCCTGCAACAGCAAAACAGTCAAACTCTGAGGAAATAATTGATAACAGTTCTGTGAACTCTTCAACAAAGGCTCGAGAGTATTTTGGAGGCCTGTAAACGATGATAAACAGAATGTGTGAAGCACCTTTCAGCACAATACCTAGGTATTCAAAAGACAAATACTGACCAAATGACACTTGCTTGCATTGATAAACATCTTTAAATAGAGCAGCTACACCTCCACCTCTCCTAACAGTCCTGCAGACACTTATTAAATTAAAGTTAGGAGGGGCTGTTTCATTGAGGACTGTTGCACTGCAGCTGTCTTCTAACCAGGTTTCATTTAGAAACATAAAATCCAGATTGTTTGTGGTTATTAAGTCATTGATTTGAAATGATTTATTTTTTAGTGAGCGAATGTTTAAAAATGCTAACTTGATGGAATTACATTTTGTCTCTACAGCAATCTTAGATTGATGCATTACAGGCTGCAGATTAGATGGGTCAGCCGTACGGCTTGAGAAGGCCTTAGACTTTCTATCACGTGATAAAACAGAGATAGAGAAAGCGAGCTATAGGCACACATCTAATTCAAGGTACCTTGAAAGAAACTTATTAAAAGCAAATTCATTTTCTTGTAGATTATGGCGAGGTAAAGGCCCACTGCTGAGAAATGCTGAGCTAATTGTTTTTTAGCTGATTGCTTATTGAAAACAAATTAAAAACCATCTGTGTTTCTTTGCAAGTAAATCACTGGTCACTGTAATGTGGTTAATTATTCATTGTTCTAAATATAAAAAATGCAAGTGTGTTTCTGAAGAAGAGGAAATTAGGTTTTGTTTGGGAACATGGTGTTCAGATAACATTGTGAAGCAATAATCACAATAATTAAATTAAAAGCTATTTCTTTTCCAAGAACTCATAAACCAAGCTTCACAGTGAACAAAACAGCAACCCAAATTTACTTTGTTTCCTTTTCCTATGGTTTTAATCAATCTAAGAGCTTTGCTTTAAACTGAAGCAGTATTAATCAAAGCGAGCCACTCCAAAGACATTGGACTGAATTAGTGCTGTGTATTTGAAGCTCGAACAGCCTGCTTCATCAAAGCATATTTACAACAAAATAAATCTAAGTGCCTGAATGTACCACAGGCCCGTGTCATTTAAAACATTGCTGCTATCAACATACATTTTCCAGCCAAAACTGGAAACAATTAAGAGGAGGATTTATTAAAACACATCATCCATCGCTGTATGTTGAAAAATTTTGTATCTCAAAAACATGTCCAGGTCACATCTGAGTGCAAAAGGAAAGATAAAGAAATAAATAATTAATCTTCATCTGTAATAAACATGTAATTATAGTGTTATAACATGGTAACAACTTGCCATGGCTTTTTCTCTAACTGGATTTCACTCTTACATGGCATATCAAGTTACAAATCTGTGTAAATGGTTAATAAAGTTCCACACATTAAAATCCACATCTTTTGTCACTTTTGTCCTCATGTGAGGCCTGTCAGACCCGTCACAGCACTGCAATGATTAATATGTTTCACTCTGTCATATTTCCATTCCCACTGCTCAAAAACAAACTAATTAATACACTGTAAACAAATAAAAGATGCTGGGTATGACAAGGCATTGAATTAAGTGATCACAAAATGATAAATTAGGTGTCAATCAAAAAATGTTGTGTGTATCATCCTGAAAAGATGAGTTCCTATCATTGCTTAAGCCTGTAGATTAACTCAAATGGTTTGATGAATGATGTATTTCCTTTAGGTGGCACATTGGTTTGTGACTGCTGGTCGATGGCACATCCTCATCTTGGAAAAAGCATTTTACTGAAACATATGTTTATTTATGTTCTACAAGTTGTTGTCAGCTTGTCAGCTTTCAAGAGTAAAAGTGCTAAAATTTGTTGTCAAATGTTGTCAACTTTTAGGAGCACACTAGTTCATAGATGACCTCAAAACTTAAGAGATTTAGACTAAAATTATCTTTAAAAAAAGGCATCTAAAATACTTCAAATAAAAACAAGAATTGAATAGAATGCGTTTTGATATCCAGCGAACTAAATGTGATGCATCTCCTCTTCTGACAGCACAGATCTAAAGAAACAAGTCTTCAGACTCAGACACAGAATTAAAACATAAAAATAATTCATGAAACTATAAAACTTTTCTCAGTTCTGTAAGAAAATATAGGACAT
The DNA here is from genome assembly GCA_027422415.1 of Schizothorax lantsangensis. Lineage (NCBI taxonomy): Eukaryota > Metazoa > Chordata > Actinopteri > Cypriniformes > Cyprinidae > Schizothorax > Schizothorax lantsangensis. The sequence goes on from CM049862.1 coordinate 3,949,162, forward strand.
TCACGATTCAGGAGTCCTCTATTGAGAACTAACCTCAATATGCTGCCAGCCATCAAACATTTAGTCTGCAGCTTTTGTTGTGAAGTCTTTTGTTTGTGTTTTTCTACAAAAGACACATCATAGTTGAGGATGAAAAGAACCAGTCTAGTTTTCTAGCTGTGATTTCTGCGGAAAGCACATGGTTGTGAGTTCAGATCATCTGGGTTAAGCTCTACCAGCAGTATTTCTGGCATAATGTTGTGATAAAAACAGGGTTAATTGACCTTTTGCAAAGACCCGCCCCCTTAGTTACTGTTGCTACGTCTGACAAGCCATGGCACTCTCACGCCACACACCATGTTCTCACGCAGTGAAAAATACATCGTGGAACAAAAAGGATACTGACCACACCCCAGCAAACAAGACAGAACAGGTTACTACTGGTATGAAACAGTTTAACCTTTCAAATTTTGTCATTTTGTAAGAAATTCAAACAATATATGCTGTTTTGCGGCTCTTTAGTGTGTCGTGACAGATGTGTAGCGCAGTTCAAGCGGCACGTAAACCAATCATCTCTTCCGAGCTCTTTACTAGTTATAACATGAAATAAACATGAATGAACATCAGAAGGTATGTTGTTTTAACTGCGAAAAGACGTCACTACACACCATTTTTCAAGTTCAAGTCCACCGATGTTAATCTACTCTCCTGTCTGGTTTGTTTGTCAGACAAAATTAAGGATTCTGCATTATTATTGGTCAGATCGCCTGTCAATCAAACTCCCAGTGAATGGTGAATTGGAGTTGTATGTGTTGTAGACTTTAACCTGCTATCATGGGTATTCAAAGCAGAAATGCTGATAACTTTGGCACAATATCCATGAGGACAGCATAAAGGCACTGTTTATGTAAATAGAAGCAGATGCTTGACAGGGATGGTAAGCGAGGCAATCATCTGACGGTTCAGGCATAACGTTTCAGAGTTATTGTTTAAATCAGTTTAAAAACAAGTACATCAACTCTGAAAACAGGAGGAAATTTATAAATAAGTGAAAATATAATGTAAATAGAGACTAATTACAGCACCTTAATTGGCCTCTATTTACATTATATATATGTATATTTATATATATTCTCATATTTTCACTCGCATTTCTTTGCATCTCAAAGTGCCTGATTTTCTTGCCTGTTTTTTTTTTTTTTAGATGAGGTCATGCAAAAGTGCTTTCAACTTTAAACAGTGAGCACACCAAAGACTAAAATATCAACAGAGTAAGCTTTTTTGCAACTTATTTTCTACATTTCTGTCGAATATGAGTAATTTTTAAGCAGGCTGTGCATACAAATACTGTAATAAGTGCAGATCCTGAGTTCCCAGCAATGCAGCACGGCTTGAATAAATTATGCAGATCACTGTCTTACTGTGTAACTGTTTTTTTGTTTTTTTTCTTTTACTTATGCTGCTGTTACTGCATTTAAGATCAGTTTCAATTATTAGTCATGTGGTGATTATTCAGAACTCTTCTTTAATTAATCTTTAATTTCAACTTATATTGAGGTCTGTGCATGAAGGAAAAGAAGACAGAGAATGAAGTCAATGATAAGACTGTGTAAATATTGAGAAAAATTTCATTTTTGGGTCAGCGATTCCTCTGATGTCAGTTTGGAGTCTTGCCAGTTTTGTACTCTGCAGTTTTGAGTGCAGTTTTCTTGCTTTTTGACTCATTGCCTTTTTTCTTTCATTTTGTGATTGTTTTGACTTGGTTCTGAGTTTGATTATTTATTATTATTGATCTGACTGTTTTTGCTTGTTTTGCTGATGTTTGATTTATGTCATTTCATACTTTTTTGTTTATATTGTGCTTGATCGTTTAAAACTATCCATGTAGCTATTAAATGTCTGTCTATGCAAATATATATAGTCTGTATCAGGGTTTCCCAAAGGGGGGTTCATGTGGGAACTGCAAGGGGTTTGTGAGTTGATAAAAAAAATAATAAAATGTAAAATGACAATAAATTTGTTCACAATCGAAATGAAAGTGAAATCATGATCATCTTAGCAATATTATCAAATCAGGAAAAGGCTGTGATTTAGTTTAATGTGTGTTATGGGGCATTCATAAACTTCCTGCAGTTTTCCACCAAAATAAAAGATTGAGACTTTGATGTTTTAAAATGAAGAATGTAGGACATATTATTACTACTACTACTGTTATTATTACCGTATTATTTTCTAAAAAAGCAAGGGTCCAAAGGCAAGGCCAGGTGAAAAACAAGTGCACTTCCATAATGTACTTAAAGTGCTCTATTTTCGCGCAATAATTTTGTACTTAATATACTAAAAATGATTATTTAGTACTTCTTAAGATAAACTTAAGATTATCTAAGTGTACTCAACTGTGATATTTTGAGACACCATGAATATGAACTAAAATGCACTTTTAACATACTATTTCTGTATTTAAAAAATGTATTTAGTTACCACTTGTAGTACACTTGAGTGTTCTATTGTATGAAAGATGGTTCAAGTGTACTACAAGTGCTAACTAAATACACCAACCTAGTCTCATGGCATTTATGTACCTGGGTGCACTTTTTAGCGAGACACGAAATACGTACCAATAACTACATATTACTGCAGTTTCACTTTCCAAAAGAAACAAACACTAGAGGCAGTAAAGCTCCGACACCTTTTACTCCTTTTCACACAAATTTACAGAGTTTTGATTAATAAAGCGTATTTTTCGCACAATTACTTTAAGAATATCATGTTACGACTTCAAAACAACATTAATATGCTGGAAGATTTGAAAACTGATGCTTTCGAATGTTAGCATCGCACATATCCAGCGTCAATGCTATGGGTTTTCATAGAGGGTAGGTTTGTTCGGTAGCTCACCGAGTACGGAGACGTACTTAGGAGGCGAGGAGCTCCGGATCAAATCTGCATATAAGGAAGTTGAAATGGCACGGTTGCATCAACAAATACATTTTTATACCAGTTATGCATTTGTTAACACTATCGGGTAGGTTTAGGGTTGGGTTTGGTGTAGGGCATATTTCCAACACGATAGAGCATTAACTTTTAGGGACAGACCCCGGATATTTGAATTCTGAACCGCCGCAGTACGTACCTGAAACAACGCAATAAAAACACAGCAATACGTACCTATATCAACATAATAAAAACGTGCCAGGGTTCACGTATTTAACCTGTGTTTTAGCGCCACTCAGTGGACATTTCTCTTTGAAACTGCGGCGAAACGTGCAGTAAGGTACGTAAAACGGTGTCGCACAGAAAGTGCACAGAGGTACATATTTTTATGAGACCAGGTTGAAATACACCTATATTAGGTGGCCTTAACTACTGTGTACTTAACCATTTGATACAATTGACTTATAAGCATACATGCTGGTGCATTGTACTTACTTTTAAATTACTTGCCTGTAGTGAACATGTGTCACTACACCATTAACTTAACCATAACCCAAATCCTTGCTCTACAACCTAAAGCTGTGGTCAAAATTTTACATGCACTTTGCAATCTGCAAAACGTTAATTATTTTATAAGTAAGAGGGATCATACAAAAAGCATGCTATTTTATATTCAGTACTGACCTGAATAAGATATTTCACATAAAAGATGTTTACATACAGTCCACAAGAGTAAATAATAGTTGAATTTATAAAAATGTCACCTTTCAAAAGTTTACATACACTTAATTCTTAATACTATGTTGTTTCCTGGATGATCCACAGCGTATTTTTTGTATTTATTTTTTTGGTGATAGTTGTTCATGAGTCCCTTGTTTGTCCTGAACAGTTAAACTGCCCACTGTTCTTCAGAAAAAGCTTTTGGTTTTCCAGCATCTTTTGCATATTTGAACCCTTTCCAACAATGACATGTATGAGTTTGAGATCGAAAAAGTTCACACCCCTGGCTCTTAATGCATTTTTTCCTTCTGGAGCATCAGTGACCATTTGAACCCTTTGCGTATGAGTCCTCAGTGTGAAAAGTTGGATCTCAAAATCATACAGTCATTTTGCAGATACTGCAAAGGGTATATAACATTTTGACCACAACTGTAATTCTAACCCCAATAACCAAACCTCAAACTCATTAAGAATAAATGTGGGATTTTTTTCCCAGAACAACATGTAGTTTGTAAATCCGTATTCTTATGTTATATTCTTATAACATACGTAGGTATGTTATGTTAATACATAGCAGTTCAAGCCACCTCATATAAAGTGTGACTAAAACATGTCTGAATACAACATGAACCGAGACAAGAGGTTTGAGTCCACTTGAAAGTAAAGCTATTAAACGGGTCATATGATGCGATTTCAAGTTTTCCTTTCTCTTTGGAGTGTTACAAGCTGTTTGTGCATAGATAAGATCCCTGAAGTTGCAAAGACTAAAGTCTCAAAACCAAAGAGATATTCTTTATCAAAGTTAAGACTCGACCACGCCCCCCTAAAACGGCTCATTTAAACATGCCCCCACGTCTACGTCACGGTGTGGGGAGATTTGCAAAACACTGCCCAAATGTATACGCAAAGAAAGAGGGCGTGATTTTATTCTCGCTGTGGTATTGTTGCTGCCGCTGGCGCCATGTCCTGGAGACGCTGTGTGTTTCGTTGTAAAAGCAAAAGTACTTTGTTTGGGCTTCCAAAAGAGGACACAACTAGAAATCAGTGGTTAAGTTGTATTTACAACACTGTTCCAGAACAGTTCAACCCAAATATTAGAGTGCAGTGCATTTTGCGGAGGACTATTTCCTGAACCTGAGAGAGTAGCCTACAATGCTGGCTTGATCAAAGGCTGTTTCTATAAAGTGGGGCAATTCCAACTTTGCAAGGACAGTCTGGCGCTTCTGACTCACAGCCTGTAAGTATGTTTTTATATTTAAAGAATTTGCCACTGACGATTCAAATGCGATTTTTGAGCTATGTAGAGTAGTGCTTGTTGTTTGTCGTTTCTCTGATCACAAATGCAGACATGGTAATGTTTACGCATCGTGTAAAAAGACAGTATAAGTCATTATAATCAGTAATTATGTCCCCACTGGATGCAACAAATGCCTCGTTTATAATGGGTTTTATTGTTTTGGTGTCGTCGCGCCGTGACACGTCATCACAATATGGTAAGGGGCATAACATTTCCGTCTCACGCTTGAGGTATTCGGCCAATCACAATGAACTGGATAGCTGGCCAATCAGAGCACGCCTCGCTTCTCAGAACGATGAGCTTTGTAAAAATCGGCACGTTTCAGAAAGAAGGGGCATAGAGGAGCAACAATAATGTACAGTATGTGGAAAATAATGTTTTTTGAACCTTAAACCGCATAAAAACATTGCATTACACCAAATACATCAAATAATGTTCTTTTTAGCAACGTCATATGACCCCTTTAAGTAAAGCTTAATAAAGTACTTTAATCTCACTGTCATGTTTATGAAACCAGCTTTAGATGACATGTGCTTGAAGATGTGTTAGCCATAATGAGACTTAATTTTGACATTTTAAAGATTAATCAGGGCCCTAATGCATGTCAAGAAAATACTCACTGCACCAATATACTACCAGAAGTCTGATCTATTGAGACAAGGATGGATGCATGGATTTATGTTGTTTACACTGAACTCTAACCCTATGGTACATCACAACCGAAGAGTCACCCGACCAGGTGTTTTCCAATCTTCTACTGTCCAGTTTCAGTGAGTCTGTGCCCACCATATACAGACTTTCATGTTATTAGCTGTCAGGATTGGAGCTGCTGTGGTCTTCTGCTGCTCTAGGTTTGATGTGCTATGCATGCAGAGACGCTCATCTGCACATCTCTGTAGAAATGTGTGGTCTGCCGCTCTCTTCTGATGCCTGGCAACTAGCAGATAAGTTACACTGATAAAATGTTTCAACAATATATATACTGATACTGATACTGATACTGATACATTTGAATGTGTATACTGTCTATAAATAATAAAATAAGAATGAATCCAAATCAAGAACCACAAGGTCTGCTTTTGAGTATGTGAGGTGTAGTACATCCCCTAAATCAGAACTGGGACTTAGAGATATTGAACAAACACCCTTTTATTTGTTAAAGAAAAAGATTGATTTCTTTAAGAGGAAAGTGTAAAGTTTCACATAAGGAGCGATTTATATGAAACAAGGTTCCATTTCAAGACGCCGTCTTAGAAAGCAGATATGAGCAGTAGACAGCAGTGAAGCTCGCAAGGATTTGGAACAGAGCCTGTAGTATATCAGACATAGTTCAGCACTGCTCTGACCTGCCTGAAATTGAATATTGATTGAGGAATGAGAAAGGCCAACTACTTACCTCAAACAGACTTTCTGAAGGTTTTGTCACAAGCAGCCAAAACCAATTAGAAAATACATTGGCTACACAAAGGAGAATTTGCAAGTGCCTACCAAATGTAGGGATATTACTTCACTGACAACACTGATTCAGTGTTAGATATTTCTGTTTTCTAATATATGTTTGCTTATAGTGTAATTGAGGTTGTTTGTAGAGGATGGCATTGGCAATAAATATTGAATATAGGCAGGTGTCTCACACTTCCTTATCGCTCATTGTAGTAGTTTCAGGGAATTATGCCCTCACTGCATTCCCCTTGTACTTCATTGAAAATATATTGTGATCTAAAAGATACATTTCTCCCAGCAGCACCCTGTGCTACAATTCTCCATCCCCACTTACTACTTATCATCTCTCTGCACCCTAGAAATAGAATAAGAGTCTGACAAACGTCTCCTTACTTGTTAGAAGAGGCGCCTCTAGCCTTTCATAAGTACTGGGCCACAGTCTCCCCATCAAGTTAAAAGTTCATGCTTGATGTGAGTTAGAGCTGATACTGCACTTGGCATTTGGGGACTAGCTGGCAGGTCCTCCATTGAACACCAGCAGCGTTTATTACTGAAAAGTTACAGAAAAACAGATTATGGGTAATTAAGAAGAATTAAGAAGGAATGAAAGAGCAAAAGTACTTAAAAAGCCAGAATAATCTTCAGAAAAATAAAACTGAGAGCTAATTGTTTTTCATATGTTACTTCAGCTTGATAAAGACAAAGAGCTGCTTTTAAACAGTGGCATATAAAAAAGGCATTTGTCGGGCTACATCCACATTAATCCAGCCTTTCATCCTCATAGAAATGCAATTTTTGTCCAGAGAAAAGGGCAATTGCATTTTAAACCACTGACCATGGCGAGTGAGTGTGAGATATTTTGCTAATAAAATTATCACATTAGAAGAATAGCATAAGAACTATTATTTCTTTTTTTTTTCTGTATCATCACAGTGAGCTTAAAGTTTTATACATGTGCAAAACGTAATAAAAAAAAATATTTCATCGTGTTTCAGTGTGAATGAGAAACTTTTGGAAAAAGCTTGAAAATGCTAGTGTGGACAGAGTGTTTTGAAATGAAAACACTTTTTTCAGATGTGTCTAGATTAATGTAGACATAGCCCCAGTCTTGTATTGGCCATACAGTGATTACTGTCAAGCCTGGACAGTGGACATAAGTATTGTTTGCTTCCAATCACCAAAACAACCTGAGCACTTTTTGGGTTTAATCAGAGAACAGATACTGTTGCATAAAGTGTGCAACAACACATGATGATCATTTAAAATCTGTACTAGTTTATGTATTAACTGGTACAAGCAAAAAATGAGTTTTAACAGTCAGAGTACACAATCTAGCAAGCCACTTCTTTAAATCAAAACATGGCATGTACCGTACAGAGCTACAGTACACGTATGATGCCGGTAACAAGCAGTGCAATCAAAAATATTTATTGCTTGCAGAGGCAACTAACATGCGATTAATTGATGTGAATAAAATTGTAAGTTTGCTGGAGTATCACAGCTGTTTGGAAATAAAATATAAAGTTATGAGTGGCACTTTGTTGCACTTGCAATATAACATACCACCTACAAGAGCAAACATGAAACAAAAACATTTGGTGAAGCAATCATGTTATTTTTTTTATCATGTCTTTTATCATGACTTATGTTTCACAGGACACAAGCGCTTTGCATTGCAAGTTCAATGCTGTATCAGGTGCGCTACCAAGCAAGTTTACTACAGCAGAAAAACCATAGCAAAAGATTATAATAGTAGGCCCAATAATTCATACACTGTGGTAAAAGTGTTTTAAGGTCATAACATTGAATTGTGCAAGGAACTGCATGAAAATAATTCTTAATTATTCATACTTTATGTGAAAAGGAATCAAAGTTAATGGTGTTTTACTGCCACTAGTGTTCATTTCAACAGAAAACTGCAGTGAATTGTATGTATTGGTAAGTTTTTGAAGTTTTGCAGAAATGTAGGTTGATGCATGTTTTCCCACTGAGCCTGGGTTGTTTTTATTTGTATAATTGTAAATTTATTTTGGATTATTATTCCACATGGTCAGTTTATGCCTACTGCTACAGCATAGGCATGTCCCAGCCTGTCCATGTTTGATTGTGGTGCTTTTATTGTAGTCTTTTTCATTTCAGTTTTCATTCTTGTGGCTAATTGTCAGCAAAAAATTACATTTACATTAATGTACAAATTAACTGCTGCATTTTGTTGAGCTACAACACGAAATTTGTTGGAAAAGCTACACTATTTTGAGAGATGAGCTGCTGTCTGAAAATATACAAGACTAAAAAATCAGTTATTAGTGTCACTACTTGCAAGACTGCTGATGTGTAAAAATCGAACATATTATCTCTTTACTCTCTCATTCTGTAGTTTTAGTGAGTCAGATTTATAATATGAAGTCAGAGACTCTGATCTGCAGCGAGTGGGCAGACATCCGATCTTCTTGCATGACAGCTTTGTTTTCGGCTTTCTTTCATCACTACCTCATTTAGTTTGCTGTCTAATTTTACTTTGCAGGGAGAAAATTGGACCTTGTTCATTTTCCCGCCTCAGTGGCTCCAGCAATAGGAATCCACAGTGAGATAGAAAGAGACAGTCATGTGAACCACACACACAATCACACACCATAACTCAATTCATCCAATGCAAATAAATGATGGAAATTAAGCGTCAAAGTCTGAATAGCCTAGTTTCTATATTTATGTCCATGCTTTTGGTGGATTTACAATCACTCCACTAATTCAAAACATGTTGAAACATTTCTACTCTAAATCTCCATAAAGGGCAGCCAGACAACGACATTATACAGTATATATATATACCAGTATTTTTTACTTATTTTGGTCAGCTGCAGGCAGCATTCACTCAAATATTCTGTTATTGTCCGTTGTACTGGGAAACACAATATAATAAATTTATTTAACATATTAATCGGGTAAGTGGTGGGATAATGTATAAAAAGATGCTTAATGTAACATAAATCATTTAACATACATTTTAGAGGTTTATTCTGGAAACATTTTGGCAATAGGGTAAGAAAAATTTACTTAATTCAAGATATATTCACTTACTATAAATTCTAATATTCAAGTAACATTCAAGTAGTATTAATTTGGTTTTATGAAAGTTTAGATGTTTTACTAGAAAAAAATCTGATTAAGAAAATTATTTTTGCTGTGTTGAATGTATAAGAGCAGCATCTGTCTGCTCATCACCAAAATGTCCAGAAGATGAGTAATGATGGTGTAAGTAGGAGTGTGTAAGAGAGAAATCCATATTTATCTAACACAATACAAACACACAGTGTGTGTGGGAGCAGCATATTAATGGCACAGTGCTGTTCTCACTGCCAAGACTATGACAATCAAATGGAAATTAATCCAAGACAGGTGCTCTGAACTTACATGTTCAGATGTTAGAAATAAAGTAAAATAATGATAATTAAAAGACTCTTCTTTTCAAGTTTTGTATATAAAAAATGTTTTTGATGGATTCAAAGCTAGAAAATGAATCCAAGCTTGCAGCCTACAGACTGAGGAGGAAGAAAAAGACAAAAGAAGGTGGGAAAATGAAAGTTTCTGGCAAACACATTTGAGCCCACACACTCTCATTCTGAGGGTGTAAAGTGGTCATTTTTGTTGCATTATGATCCAGGGAAAATACATCAACCAAAAGCACAAGACAGCAATGATCAATCACTGTCGGAATACGGTAAAGAGGAATACCAAACAAATAATAATAATAGCATTGTTTGAAGTTTTATTTATATAGAGCCTTTCATTCACACTTTACAAGATCATAAAAAACAAAGGTGCAAAAACTTTATTAAATATAGAAGCAAAACAGAGATGGATGATATATTAAGGACATTTCTCATAGAGTAGAGGCTGTGTGGCTGAAGAAGATCAATAGCATTTTCAGGTGTAAAATTATGTTTATGAATTATGAGTTGTGTAGGTTAAAAATAATTTTATACTAACTTCAATGAGATGGCGGAATATGGTCCAACGTTTAGGTATTTTTAAAAGGAGTATGAGGTTGAGTAGTGCTGTATTGTGAAGGTGATAAAACTCCTGTCTAAACCAGGAACTAATTAATTTGTCTACAACAGATAGAGATACTGCAGGTCAAAGATAACTCTGAGGTTGCGGACAGTTTGTGAGAAAAACCTTCTGAGAAAAAGTGGAAAGTGAGTGTTTTAGGTAATATTTGGACACTAACACAATTTTCATAATTTCGGCTCTGTATGCTACCAGAACAGAATTAAAAATAAAAAAATCAAGATGAAATTGAAGTGCAGACTTTAAGCTTTAATTCAAGGGACTGTACAAAAATATAACATAAAATGATTAGGAATTACAACCATTTTTATACACAGTCCCCCCATTTTCAGGGGCTCAAATGCAATTGGACAAATAAATATAATCATAAATAAAATTTTCATTTTTAATATTTTGTTGAGAATCCTTTGCAGGCAATAACTACCTTAAGTCTGGAGCTCATGGACATCACCAGAGACTAGGTTTCCTCCTTTGTGATGCTGTGCCAGGCCTTTACTGCAGCTGACTTCAGTTGTTGTTTGTTTGTGGGTCTTTCTACCTTTAGTTTTGTCTTCAGCAAGTGAAATGCATGCTCAATCAGATTAAGATTAGGAGATTGACTTGGCCATTGCAGAATATTCCACTTTTTTACCTTCAAAAGCTCCTGGATTTGCTTTTGCAGTATGTTATGGGTCGTCGTCCATTTGTACTGTGAAGCGCCGCCCAATCAACTTTGTTCCATTGGACTGAATCTGGGCAGAGAGTAAATCCCTATACACTTCAGAATTTTTCGGGCTGCTTCTGTCCTCTGTCACGTCTTCAATACACACCAATAACCCAGTGCCACTGGAAGCCATGCATGCTCATGCATCACACTGCTCCACCATGTTTCACAGATGATGTTGTATGCTTTGGATCATGAGCTGTTCCAAGCCTACTCCATACTTTTGTCTTCCCGTCATTCTGGTACATGTTGATCTTAATTTCAGCCGTCCAAAGAATGCTTTTCCAGAAGTGGTCTGGCTTTTTTAGATGTTTTTTGGCAAAGTCTAATCAGGCCTTGTTTGCACCTTGTGGTGAATCTTCTGTATTTGCTCTCGTGAAGCCTTCTCTTGTAGAGTTTGACAGTGATACATCTGCCTCCTGGAGAGTGTTCTTCCCTTGGATGGATGTTGTGAAAGGGTTTTTCATTTTACCATGGAGAGGATCCACCGATCATCCACCACTGTTGTCCTCTATGGACGTCCAGGCCTATTTATGTTGCTGAGCTCACCAGTGCGTTATTTTTTCTCAGAATGTACCAAACTGTTGATTTGGCCACTCCTTATGTTCCTTCTATCTCTCTGATGGGTTTGTTTTGTTTTTGAAGCCTAACAATTGTCTGTTTCTTGTATGGAGAGCTCCTTGACCACATATGTGGTTCACAGCAACAGCTCAAATGCAAATGGCACACTTGAATCAACAGAACTTATTTTACATGCCAATTGTATGAATTTGTACGAATGACCTCACACCCCGCACCCGTCACTGGGGTTTAGACAAATCTACAAAATCGTACAGTGAGGTTATACGAATTCACGAATGCCACCTCGTAAAATACACACTGTGAGATAGCGTTGGTTACAATCTGAGTGAAGTGAAAAAAAAGTATTGTTAAGTGTCATGTTCACATTTGTACTTACACATACCACTGAGGGTTGTTATGCGTGTTACAGAAATTTACTGTAGATACTAGTACCAATTGTACTTACACTGTGGTTACATACTACGTACACATCTAGTTACTATGCAATACACAGGATTTGGGCCATTAAAGGGATGTACTTTGAAATTAAAATGTGTATCTACAGCTCCAAGGGCACAAGATGTAGGTGTCTTTTTTTCTTCAGTAGATTCAATTTTGATGTTTTTAGGTCAAACCGTTCTAGCTGTCAGTCATATAATGGCAGGTAAGGTCACTGTCCTAAGAGGGAAAAAGAACATGCCAGAGAAATTCAAATTAAACAATTCCCCATCTTAACTACACATTGATGGCCTAAGACACGAAACGAGCGGTTTTTGAGAAAACGACAGTATTTAATCGTTTTTTATCTTGTACAAACCATCAAGTTATCTAGTGCGCACACACATCCGGTGTGTGACGTGTGTGTGCGCTCGCTCTGGCTCACGTGACGGAGGGCATGTGAAGCGTGGTGCTGAGGACTGTCATCGCTCGTTCGTTTCTGAACGTCTACTCTAGGATAATATGACTTCTTTTAAACAGACCCGCTTGCTGTCATGCATTGTGTAACGAGCGCTCCATACAGTTTATTCATCTGTAATAGCCAAACACACATGCCGCAACTCCACCCTCCTCACCCTGCGTCACTTCCACCTAACCATGTAAAAAATAACAGATAGAACAGTTTATTGAGACATGACACCGGCGAGGAAAAAAAAAACTATTCTTACTATGATGAAGGATTAGTCCATGAATAATATTTGTGCCATTCCGAAATTAAAGAGCCATCATTTTGTACCAAAAGGAATATACATAACCGTATATAATAATAGTCAAACAATTCAAATAATTTTTTAAAGCACCACGCTTCAAACGCCCTCCGTCAAGCGTTGACGCCGAGATACAGATGAATGAAACGGATACATGGAGCGCTCGTATAGAAATACAATGTGACAGCAAGCGGGTCTGCTTAAAAGAAGTCACATTATCCTAGATAAACAGTTCAGAAACGACACGAGCGTGACAGTGCGCGTCTCCAACAAGAAAATACACGAAGTTGCGTCAGCACCACGCTTCAGACACGCCCTCCGTCAAGGGTTGACGGCGGTACAGATGAATGAAACGGATACATGGAGCGTGTATAGAAATACAATGCATGACACAGCGGGTCTGCTTAAAATAAGTCATATTATCCTAGAGTAGCAGTTCAGAAACGACACGAGCGTGACAGTGCGCATCTTCCAACAAGAAAATACCACGAAGTTGCCTCAGCACCACGCTTCAACGCCCTCCGTCAAGCGTGAGCCAGAGCGCGCGCACACACACGTCACACACCGGATGTGTGTGCGCACTCAGATCACTTGGACTGTTGTGTACAAGAGGTAAAAAACGATAAAAATACTGTTCGTTTTCTCACACAAACCGCTCGTTTCGTGTCTTAGGCCATCAATGTGTAGTTACGATGGGGAATTGTTTAATTTGAATTTCTCTGTGCATGTTCTTTTTCCCTCTTATAGAGACAGTGACCTATACCTGCCATTATATGATGACAGACTAGAACGGTTTGACCTAAAAACATCAAAATTGGATCTACTGAAGAAAAAAAGACACCTACATCTTGGATGCCCTTGGGGTAAGCTGATAGATACCAAATTTTTATTTCAAAGTGAACTATCCCTTTAATATAAAGTGGGCCTCAATAACACATTATTATGCAAATTATATACAATGCATAGATACATTGTGTAGGATAGGAATACCAATTTATGGACATTTTATGCACATATTGCATAAAGTAAAATAGTATATCAAATCATTCTGTAATATATTTCATAACATAGTTGAGAATAATCTTTGTACAAATCTGGTTAAAAATAGCCTGAAATCCAATCTAAAAACAGATTGGCGAATGAAAAATTAAAACATCGTTTCTGCCTATACATGTCCTCTCATATCTATTTATTGTTTTAAATAACTTAGTCCTGGTGTCCTTAAAGGATAAAATATGATTTGTTTTCCCCCATTTTTTTCGTATGCTCCAACCAATTTAATTACATAAAAAAATAAAATCACAAAACTAGTTGGCATGTTTTTCTTCCTATGTGCGATATCAAATTAATGAAAGTATAAATCATTTAGTTTAAAATTCTCAGCCTGTAGTGTTTTATTTCTTTTTTTTCTCTTTTACTCTCTTTTCCTCACCGGGATTCCTCCACAACTTGTAGCATTCTAAAATAAGGCATGGATATTAGACCTCTGCCAAAAGTGTTCTGCATGTTTTCAGCGATTAAAATATAAAGCTTACAAAATGTTTATCATAAAGTAGCTCTAAGACTCATAATCTGCTCTACCTAAATTTACAGTCAAGAACAGTTACTGCCAATATATTACCATTAAATATTTTAATAAAGTTCATTGATATTTTTAAATCACAATTAATCATTATTCACAAAACATCTTGACATCCATCTTAGTTGTACCTGGTGTGTTCAAAAGAGTTTGTGAAGTAGCAATTTGTGAATTGATTATTGTCCTAATAACACAGCCTGTCTGATTTGTTCATGAACCAAACTGAGCACAACTGATGAGAAATTCATAAATAATTTTATGTTACAACCACAGTTACAAAGTCACTCTTTGTGACTAAAAGAATAAAAATAAATTTGAAACAGGTAGTCAAAGTGGTGAGATGTATCTGGAGCTGATGCATAATTATGTGTTATCAATATAGTAGTGACTTTTAAGACTAGTCGCAGGATAGTATCAAAGGGAAATATATAGAGTTTAAAGAGCAGAGGACCAAGAACAGATCCTTGAGGAACACCATATGTAAAGGGAGTGTGTGGTATTTGTGTCTTTGAAGAATGATGAATAACTGTTTATCCGAAGGGTACAAGGTGAACCAGGAAAGTGCACTTCTTAAATGCCAAGGGCAAAACGACAGACAGGGATAATTTTATGAAAGACAGTATCAAAAGCAGAGTTGAGATTGAGTAGTAAATGAAAGATAAGAAACCCAGATTCAGCAGATAAAAGGAGGTCAGTGACCACCATGAGCAATGCAGTCTCGGTGCAGTGAAGTGTAAGAAAACCTGATTGAAGTGGTTCATAGAGATGATTAAGTTCTAAATGAGATTGCAGTCATGAAAGAGCTACTATTTCCAGAACCTTAGCAAATAGGAGATTAAAAACAGGCCTGTAGTAAGTAAATATGGTAGAAACTGAGCCAGGTTTCTGAGTAAAGGAGAGACAGCAGTTTTGAGATTTTGAGGTACAACCCCAGTGGACAGACTTCTGTCGATCAGATTTAAAATGAGAGCAGAGATACAGTATGAGGCCTAAATAAGAGTTGACATCGCAAGAGCAGATGTTTACAGGGAAGGAAAGTAACTAACTGTTTAAATGAGGGATTTATTTATGATGCTAACTGCAAATAATAAAATGCAACTAGTGCAGTTTGCTTTAAAAATGTGAGATGTATGCAGTTGACTGGGGAAAAAAGTGCAAAGTTTCAATATGCGTTTTTTAAAAGTGGAACTTATTTTAACATGAGCGCGAAAAAGGCGAGACATGAGCACATCGTCTAGTGCGTGTTTACATACAAAACAATGGAAAAGTAGTGCATTGGAATGGAAAGACTTGCACTGTGTGAATGGCCCCTTAGGAGATCAAAATAAAAAGGCATATCATCATTTAAAATATACGAGAAAACACTTCCATATATCTTGATGTTGACATTCAATCAATCTTCATTGTATTTTGGCATAAATTTGTCATTTGTCAGATGTTAGCAGTTTATTACATGCCCTCATCTGCAAAACAATGAAGACAACTAAAACAAAATGTAATTATTGGCTGCAGAAATACAAGAAAATCTTAGAAACTATAATATTTTTGTCATATTACTAGGCTTTAGGACATTTGTGTACTATTTTGGTACTATGTTGGCTGCCACTTGAAGTCCAATGTAAAATCTGTATCCTGAAGCTAAGCTAGTTGAGAACCTATAAAAAGGGAGAATTGATGTACAGACTGGAAACAGCTAATGAACCAGTTTTAAGATGAGAGTCTGTCAGATGTGTCTTTGTATCGCTGGAGGCTCAGTTATGGTAGTCAGTGATACATGCTTCCAAAATGGCCTATTTGTTCCTCACAGCAACATATTAACGCAAATGGGATTCTCTTCATTACATAAACAGAATTCCACTCACTTGATTTCCATAATTAAATGTAACAGGGTGTAATTAACCTAAAATGTTTAACAAAACAGAATATGCCATATTAATTTCACAGTAAATTACAGACATGCAGAAAAACACTGAGTAATTACTGACTACAAATGACATTGAGCAGGATTTAACATCAGAGAGGATAAAGACATGAATTAATTAAACAATCCAGGTCAAAACAAGCAGGAAAGTTCACATTTAAAAGAAATAGTTGTACCAAAAAGAAATTTCTGGCATTGACTCACCCTCATGTTGTTCCAAATAGACCCACATATTTCTACTTGGCATGTTCAAGTGATTTGTAAATGATCTCGTTGGATTTGGTTGATCTCATTCGCAAAGCATGTCTAATTGTTCAAAAATCAAACTAAGCACAAGTGACATTAAATTCAGTGACATGTAATTTTATGTTTCAACCATAGATGGCGATAGAGAGGCCACGGTTACAGAACTAACAAAGTTAATGTGTGAGGAGAATAAAAATGAATTGGAAACCTTTAATGTGCTTTAGGAGAGGTCACCTGAACAGCTTCCTTGCTTTAACACATACACAAGTGCACACAAACCCCCGAGCAGGAATATTAATAACACCTCATGAACCTGTTCCACTCTGCTGCTCTTTCCTGCTTTAACACATACACATACGTGCACACAAACCCCCGAGCAAGGGGAATATTAATAACACCTGGCTTTTAAAATGGAAACCTGTTCCACTCTGCTGCTCTTTCCTAAAGCCCTTTAATTAGAACAGCCAAATGATCTCAGCAGAGAGAACCTGCTTCATAAGCAGAAAATGATATTTTGTCCCATTCTTCCTGCACACTTAAGGTGAGCCAAGGGTCTTCGTTGTAGGTTGCGCCACACATCCTATTGGAGAATATCCTGTACCCTCTTCCTGCTCAGAAAGTGGTTTTGCACACACTATTTCTCTCAGACAAAACATGCGTTAAAAACATGCCAAGGGCACTGACACAACCCCATCCAACCCTGGCTTTTACTTGTTGCTGGCCTATCCTTTTCTTCTTTGGTCCGGAGCACACGGCGTTTTCAACCTGTTCTTCCAAAAATCCGAGCCCAGAGAATATTTCTTAATGGCTTCCTTTTGGGTTGCAGAGCAATGTAAATTTATGTAGCCCATTTCTTATAGATGAATGACATTTGATGTTTAACGGTTGTTCACAGGCTTGCGCCCTTGTTTTACAGAAATTCCTCCAGTTAAAAATGTCCATGAAATATCCAAATCTCTTCCTATCTTTCTTTAGTTTTTAAACATTTCAATAATTTTCTCACTAGTTGGCATTATCTGTTAGTACCAAATCCTCTGTTGTAACACTCCACACGCATTGCTCCTGTCCCAAAATGTTTCAGGAAAGGATTTATTCACGGTGGCCATGAAAGTAGAAACATTTAAAAGTAGACCGGTATTCTGCTGAAATAACATTATTAGAAGGCAACATATAAATCAGAAATATTTCATACAGAGCAATGTTTTGTTGGAGCCACAGTTTTCATGTTATACGAATTGTACGAATGTTGTATGAATCTACATCCCCTCCAGAAGTCTGAGATCTGCTAGTGAGCGACGCCTCGTGGTACTATCACAGAGAGGCTCAAAATCACTCTCCAGAACATTCTCGTTCACCGTTCCTGGCTGGTGGAATGATCTTCTCACCCCTATCCGGAATGCTGGATCCCTGTCGGTCTTCAAACAACAACTGAAAACTCATCTCTTTCGACACTACTTGACTTCATCCTAAACTTAGGATGAAGTCAAAAAAAAATTAGGACAAAAAAAAAAACAAAAAAAAAACGTTATCTCTCTTTATTTATTCCTTCCCTCGCTAGCTTGTACTTATTTGAACAATGACTGAGACTTGGTGTTATGAGCACTTCCTCTGTCTGATTGCATCTTCAAGATGAATCACTTTATGTATTCCCCAATTGTAAGTCGCTTTGTATAAAAGCATCTGCAAAATGACTAAATTTTATACTGTAGTTAACAGTAGCTTATAAGAGCTTTAACTGAAAAGAGCATAACCAAGCAGCTCGCTGACATGTTTCCGATTAATTTCATTGAATGGTTTAAAAGTGCACGATCGAAAGTAGTGATGTCCAAGGGGTGAGTAATAATTAATCAGTAAGTAGTGTGTCCATTTTTATCCCCCTGCTGAAAAGAAAAATAGAATTCACAAGTTTGCACTTACATATAATAGGATTTAGCAAATAGTAAGCATATTTGGCATGCTGTCTTGAAGGAGGGCAATCATGCAAATTAAGTTGATCAACTAGACAAGCTCCACCTGTGCTGAAATGGTTGATTATCTGATTGTGCTCCTCCCGAACCTTGTTAATAAAACATCCTGTAATGGTTTTAATGGTTATAATGGGAATGATATTTGTTTTAATGGAAACTACAGTGGTCCCTGTGGGTCTCCACTTGTAATTTGTTGATTCTGTTGGCAGCATGTTAAAACTGTTAAATCCTAATAGAATATGGCCTAAATACACTACGGGACAGGGTTTCCAGGTCTATTGAACAAAACCAGTCCAAAGGCCAATGCAAATGACCCAAAATCACCTTATCTAAATAACAAAACTCAACATATGCTACTCCCATATGTAAAATACATATTTTGCAGTCATTGTTATACACAATTTCAAATTGAAAATCATTAGTAATCATAAACTTTCTGTTTTCATAAAGGAGTTCAAAGGCCCCTTACTCAAAAAGCTCTGTCAAGCACAGTTTTATCACTGGTAGAATGTAAAATATTTCAATACATGTATTTCAGGTAATTAAAATATAAACAATATGGCAAACCTTTAAACCGCAGGACAAAAATCAACCTGCAACAATAGTTTACAAGTAGCCAAATTCTGTGGGAAACTGACAAACTTGGCAACAGTGCTACTGGAACTATTAAGTAGAACCCCAATTCCAGAAAAGTTGGGATGTTTCATGAAATGCCATAAAATCAAGAATATGTTCTGTTCATTCTCTTTAACCTTTATTTAATTGACTAAAGTACAAAGAAAAAAAATCCAATGTTTTCAGTGGCCAACTTTTAATTTTATTTTGTAAATATAATCAAATTTAGATTTTCATGGCTGCAACTCACTCCAAAAAAGTTGGGACAGAGGCAAAATAAAAGTGAAAAGGTTATAGAAAATCCAAATTAAACTGTTTTGAAACAGTTCACAGTAAGCAGGTGAATTGGTAATAGGTCAAGGTCATGTTTGGGTATAAAAGGAGCATTTCAGTCTTTGCAAGCAAAGTTGGATCACGTCTCATCACTTTGTGCCAAATTTCATGACAAAAGTGTCAAACAAATCAAAAATCACATTTCTTAATAGAAAATCACAAAGAATTTAGGTCTTTAACCAACTAACACACATATCATTGTGAAAATACCAGGTGAATGTGCATGACCTTTGAGCCCTCAGATGGCATTTAATAAGAAACGGTCATGCTCGTATATTTAACGGTCGTGTTAAATATAGCCACATGGGCTCAGGAGTACTTTGGAAAACTGCTGTCACTTAAAAAATTCTGCAGCTGCATCAATAAATGCAACTTGAATTTCTGTTACTCTAGCAGAAAGCTATACATCAATTCTATGCAGTGATGCCATGGGGTTCTCTGGGCCAGATCTCATCTCAGGTAGTCAGAAAGACTATGGAAATGTGTGCTGTGGTAAGATGAGTCCACATTTCAGCTTGTTTCTGGGAAAAATGGACGTCAAGTTCTCAGTACCAAAGACCAAAGGGACCATCCAGACTTTCATCAGCAACAGATGCAAACGCATATGACTGTCAGGGGGTGCAGCAGAGCAAACGGCATGGGTGACTGAAATATGTGCAAAGGTACCACTGAAATGGAGGCATGTATTGGGATTGTACAGAGACATATACTGCCATCAATATGATGTCTTTCATGGGAAGTCCATGGTCTATGGGAATTTTTTTTCTTTGTACTTTAGTCAATTAAATAAAAGCTAAAGAGAATAAACAGATAACATATTCTTGATTTTATGGCATTTCACGAAACGTCCCAACTTTTCTGGAATTGGGGTTGTAATGTGTTTATTGGTTAACAGTTGATGGTTTGTAATGTTGATAATGGTATTTGTAGAGGAAACCATTAGAGAGTCTGTGATGGTTTCTATTGTGCTTTTTTCACTTAGGTACCTGATAGGTGAAACTTTTTACATAGATTGTTTTTATTATTATTATTATTTTATTAGGCAATGCCTTCCCTTGTCTCTTCAGAGAAAAAATGAGAAACTTTAGGGAGTTATTAGGACTCCAGGAGTGTTCATCAAAGAATAGTACAAGTGAAAGGAACTTGCAGCATCATCTTTCACTGTAAAATAAATAAATAAAACAGAAAATGGGTAATTAAGAAGGAATGAAAGAGCAAAGCTGCTTACAAAGCTGGTTTGAGATTAAACCTCAAACAATGCGATACTGAAAGCTAATTGTTTCGCATATGTTATACTTATAATGGACAGGACTGTTGCTGGATAAAAACAAAGAGCTGCTTTTAAACTGCGGCAAAGAAAAACAGACCATTTTTCACAACACTTTTTCAGCATTCTTAATCTGCAATTTTATTATTTTTCTTAATCTTTAAATTTCATTTTTGTTGCTCCGGGAGGTCATGTTTGTGATCAAAACTGTCAGGCAGAACTGAATAGAAACATTTTTCTCAGGTTAACTAGGAAAAGCTTAATCAAAAAGCAGAATATTTTACAATTTTAGGCAGTGTCATTGACATATAAAAACAAAGAATGATAACAATAGATTGTAGATGATTGCACACAAAGACCTATAGGCCGTGAGAACAATATTACTCACAAATTATAGGAATAGACACAAAGACTGAGCTGTCAGAGGTCACACTGAAAAGGATTTTGCAAATGACTGACATTGACATCAATGCATAATTCAAATTCATTACTGTGCCAAAGTTATTTTGGTAGTTTTGATATGTAAAATAAAGCAGTGCACTTGTCATACTAGTCATACTGAACTGAGATTAATTTACAAAGGCACAATTCTCTACCATGCTGGTTGATTTTCAAGGTTGCATTCTCAATATTGCCACAAAGGAGTACTTTAATAGACATTAGCATAAACTGTCTTCTTCTATGGTCAGTTCAACGTCCCTTTAAGGCAAGTAATTTCACTTGGCGGCAATCTTTGAAATGCCGGGGGCTTACTGCGATAGAGCAGCCACATTGAGTGTTGCATATTTCCCCATTCATAACTATATGAGGGAAACATCTTGGGTATTTTATAGTCTGTGGGTCAGTTTTTTCCAAAACATTCTCAGGGCAATTCATAGGTATTTTACATTTTGGTAAATTCCATAAGTCCTCTTTTTCCTGGATATATCCTGGCCAGGATTTCTAAATTGCCTAATATATTTGGGTTTTGGCTTTGTTTTGCTCTTGCTCTATTGGCATCCTTCTTGCACACCACAAATGGTTGATTATGTACAAACCCGATTCCAAAAAAGTTGGGACACTGTACAAATTGTGAATAAAAAAGGAATGCAATAATTTACAAATCTCATAAACTTATATTTTATTCACAATAGAATATAGATAACATATCAAATGTTGAAAGTGAGACATTTTGAAATGTCATGCCAAATATTGGCTCATTTTGGATTTCATGAGAGTTACACATTCCAAAAAAGTTGGGACAGGTAGCAATAAGAGGCCGGAAAAGTTCAATGTACATATAAGGAACAGCTGGAGGACCAATTTGCAACTTATTAGGTCAATTGGCAACATGATTGGGTATAAAAAGAGCCTCTCAGAGTGGCAGTGTCTCTCAGAAGTCAAGATGGGAAGAGGATCACCAATTCCCCCAATGCTGCGGCGAAAAATAGTGGAGCAATATCAGAAAGGAGTTTCTCAGAGAAAAAATGCAAAGAGTTTGAAGTTATCATCATCTACAGTGCATAATATCATCCAAAGATTCAGAGAATCTGGAACAATCTCTGTGCGTAAGGGTCAAGGCCGGAAAACCATACTGGATGCCCGTGATCTTCGGGCCCTTAGACGGCACTGCATCACATACAGGAATGCTACTGTAATGGAAATCACAACATGGGCTCAGGAATACTTCCAGAAAACATTGCCGGTGAACACAATCCACCGTGCCATTCGCCGTTGCCGGCTAAAACTCTATAGGTCAAAAAAGAAGCCATATCTAAACATGATCCAGAAGCGCAGGCGTTTTCTCTGGACCAAGGCTCATTTAAAATGGACTGTGGCAAAGTGGAAAACTGTTCTGTGGTCAGACGAATCAAAATTTGAAGTTGAAACTGGGACGCCATGTCATCCGGACTAAAGAGGACAAGGACAACCCAAGTTGTTATCAGCGCTCAGTTCATAAGCCGGCATCTCTGATGGTATGTGGTTGCATGAGTGCGTGTGGCATGGGCAGCTTACACATCTGGAAAGGCACCATCAATGCTGAAAGGTATATCCAAGTTCTAGAACAACATATGCTCCCATCCAGACGTCGTCTCTTTCAGGGAAGACCTTGCATTTTCCAACATGACAATGCCAGACCACATACTGCATCAATTACAACATCATGGCTGCATAGAAGAAGGATCCGGGTACTGAAATGGCCAGCCTGCAGTCCAGATCTTTCACCCATAGAAAACATTTGGCGCATCATAAAGAGGAAGATGCGACAAAGAAGACCTAAGACAGTTGAGCAACTAGACACCTGTATTAGACAAGAATGGGACAACATTCCTATTCCTAAACTTGAGCAACTTGTCTCCTCAGTCCCCAGACGTTTGCAGACTGTTATAAAAAGAAGAGGGGATGCCACACAGTGGTAAACATGGCCTTGTCCCAACTTTTTTGAGATGTGTTGATGCCATGAAATTTAAAATCAGCTTATTTTTCCCTTAAAATGATACATTTTCTCAGTTTAAACATTTGATATGTCATCTATGTTGTATTCTGAATAAAATATTGAAATTTGAAACTTCCACATCATTGCATTCTGTTTTTATTCACAATTTGTAAAGTGTCCCAACTTTTTTGGAATCGGGTTTGTACATTGCTTGCATGCTAACGGTCAAACTACTTTTCAGTCATTACCTTCATCAAGTATAAACGCAATAGCAAAACAAAGCCAGACACTGTGGGCAATTTAGCAATCCCGGTCAGAACGTATGGTCACCTTAGTGGACCTTAACATTTTTTCTTAAAATCTTGAGAAAAACATTATATGAATTAATGCCAAATTGCCACCTTGTAAAACTAGTCACTTTTTTAATGATATTAGGGTTGTTTTTTTTCTTTCAGGTAGACCATTGGTCTCAAACTCAATTCCTGGAGGGCCGCAGCTCTGCACAGTTTAGCTCCAACCCTAATCAAACACACCTGGGGTGTATTCCAGAAAGCAGGTTATGTGACATACCTGGGTATGTTTGAGTATAAGAGAGCGGATAACCTCAGCTTTCGGTTCCAAAATCGGAGGTTACTTTCAGAGTATATAAGTAACCAAAGTAACTTGCTCTCTGAAGATAACCTGCGCTTTATTGTCTAATTTAATGTCTTAGGTTCTGTTCCAGGGTTAGTTCACTTCAGAGCCATCAGCGCATGCGTGACCTACTGATGAGCCTTCAGTGGGCGTGACAGATAGCACACAACATTATATATTATTACAATATATTTATGTAATATAGCCTACTATGTATGTATATATATATATATATATATATAGATATATAGATAGTTGTATGATATGTTAATTATAAAGCGCTAATATAAGTAATAAATAAGATAATATATTATTCTAATATGGTTATTATATTTATTTTATTGGCATATATAACATATTTATAAATTATAAAACACTATTGTGACAAGGTATTTTTTAATTTATTATATTATATACATTTATTACATTTTATATTATCATCTCACACATGGATCGGATACTGTTAATTATAATATGACGCATCAAACAAACTAATATAAGGAATAAATAAATATGAGATCAAAGGTGGCGATATGCACTATTCTAGCATATGCGTCCGTTACTTCAATTCATGTTGAGAATGTTTGAGTCTTAACAGGAACATACATATGTTCAAAATAATAGCAGTCCAATATCACTATAATCACTGTTTTTATTATAACATGGCACTATTGTCATGACATGCATGCTGTTGATTCTGTGCAACTAAATCATTAATTGAAAAGGGCGTGTTCAAAATAATAGTGTAGTTTAATTAGAGAGGTATTCTGTACTGGTGTACAAGTTTATTTACAAATGTTGTGCATGAAAATCTTAAAATCATTCT
Source organism: Schizothorax lantsangensis (assembly GCA_027422415.1). Lineage (NCBI taxonomy): Eukaryota > Metazoa > Chordata > Actinopteri > Cypriniformes > Cyprinidae > Schizothorax > Schizothorax lantsangensis. Next base: position 3,973,875 of record CM049862.1, read on the forward strand.
CAGCACATTGGATTCGTGCATTTTGCTATACTGTATTTCTATAATAAAAATACATATCTGATATGACTTAATATATAATTAGCATCAAACAAACAATATATATTCTTATTCTCAAGGAATCAAAAGTCTGTGAAACAGTGGCAAAAAAAAGAAAAATGATTGCACAACTATCAATTAGGTGGCGATATGCACTAAGCATGTAAACAACCATTGAACAAAAGAAGAAAGAAACAGCATGGCACGCTTTTTCTTTGCGTCCGTTTCCATAGTGACTCGTCAATTCGTCGCTCTGTTGAGAATGTCTTGAGTCTTAACAGGAACATAACTGAGTTGAATGAACTTACTCCTGGATGCGTTTTTGGAACCACATACCTCGAGTAAGCAAGCTTTGGGGTTAATCAACCGAAAGTTTAGGGTTTAGCTGAAGGTAAGTTAACCATGCTTTCTGGAATACACCCCTGATCCAGCTAATCAAGCTCTTCAGGGTCACTAGAAACTTCCAAGCAGGTGTGATTTGGAGCTGGTTGGAGCTAAACTGTGCAGAGCTGCGGCCCTCCAGGAATTGAGTTTGAGACCCCTGAGGTAAACTAATTATGACATAGCGAAACAACAGCTTTAGGAGAATCAAGTTGAGCAAGTTAAACTGTTAGTTCTGCAATACCAATATCACATACCTTATGGCATGTTTCGCGGTAGTTTCAAAGTGAAATGTCCATTGAATGACCCTAAAATATGCTTTCAATATGTGACCGTAACACGTTTTTATTACGTTTGTACAGGCACATATTGCTGCGTTTTTATTATGTACGTATTGCAGCAGTTCAGACTTCAAATGTGTTGGAAAATAATATAGCACCTACACCAAACCCAACCTTAAACCTACCCAATAGTGTTAACAAAAGTGATATAAAAATGCATTTGCTGATGCAACTGTGCTATTTTAACTTCATTATACACGGTTTTGAGCTGTTTAATCAAACTGTAGTTCCCCTTCTAGAGAACTCGCACCGCATCCTCTAGTGGACACTTTGGGGACTGCCGCCAGCAGGACTGGTGTCTGAAGCACGTGTGAAACAACTCCAATCCCATGGCCCTCATAGCAAATAAAGATGGAAAAGATGTGTTTTTAGCCATTTCTTGAGGATGGCTAAGGACTCAGCTGCTCGAAGTGAGTTGGACCGGTCATTCCACCAGGAGGGAACAGTTCATGTAAAAGTCTGTGAAAGTGATTTTGTGCCTCTTTGGGATGGTACAGTATTGTGCCATTTGCTTGGAGAATGCAAGCTTCTAGACGGCACATAAGTCTGAAGTAGTGCATTTAGGTAAAGGGGTGCAGAGCCAGTGGTGGTTTTGTAGGCAAACATAAATGCCTTGAATTTTATGTGAGCAGCTATTAGTATCCAGTGCAAATTGATGAAAAGAGGTGTGATGTGCTTTCTTTTTGGCTCATTAAAGATTAATCTTGCAGCGGCATTTTGGATTAATTGTAGAGGTTTGATGGAACTGGCTGGAAGACCTGCCAAGAGAGCATTGCAATAGTCCAGTCTGGACAGAACAAGAGCTTGAACAAGAAGTTGTGTTGCATGTTCCGAAAGAAAGGGTGCGATCTACCTAATGTTTTATAAAGCAAATCTGCAGGATCGGGCAATTTTAGCAATGTGGTCTGAGAAATTCAGCTGATCATCAATCACAAATCCAAGGTTTCTTGCTGTTTTTGAAGGAGTTATGGGTGATGTACCTAACTGGATGTTGAAAATGTGATGAAGTGATGGGTTTGTTGAAACCACAAGCAGTTCTGTCTTGGCAAGGTTGAGTTGAAGGTGATGGTCCTTGATCCAGCAAGAAATGTCTGGAATTAACACATCACCAACTTTTGTTATCTTCAGGAGCCATTTGTTTGACAGTGCGTGTGAAAGCATTATGGAAAAACCAAGGCTAGTGAGCGTTTTAGAATGTGTGTGCCTCTGTGTCCAAGGTTTCTCACACCCAAGGACACACTCAATCTATGCGTTATGTGCCTTGGTGAGGAGTACGCGCGTTCGGTGCTCGAGATCTCCGAATGTGCTCATTGTGAGAATTTCCAATGAGAAAGCTCCATTTGCAATTGTCCCTCCTCTCAAGGGATGAGAGACAAGCATCTGCGTCTTCGGGTCCTGCTGCTGCCAAGGTAAAAGGTTCGCAGGTTGGGCTTGCAGAAAAGTTTGAGATGGGTACGAACCTTTCGAAAGCTTCCTCTGCAGGCTTGAGCGCTCGTCGGGATCCAGATGCTCTTTCTCTTGGGTTATTGGATCCCGCAGATAGTGCTATATTTAATGTTTTCTATTTTGTATTTAATAAATCCATTGATTTGAAATCCCTTTGACTACTGTACATTTTTGACAATATAGACCAGGGCTGCCCAACTCTGTTCCTGGAGATCTACCTTCCTGCAGAGTTCAGTTCCAACCCTGATAAAACACACCTGTCTTTAATTATCAAGTGATCCTTCAGATCCTAATTAGTTGGTTCAGTTGTGTTTGATCAGGGTTGGAGCTGAACTCTGCAGGAAGGTAGATCTCCAGGAACAAGGTTGGGCACCCCTGGTCTATATTTTCAAAAATGTACAGTAGTCAATGGGATTTCAAATCAATGGATTTATTAATTATTGCGTTCGACACTATAGATCATGACATACTCGTAGTTCGATTACAAAACTATACAGGTATTCAAGGGCAGGCTTTAAGATGGTTTAGATCCTACCTGTCCGATCGCTACCACTTTGTTTATTTAAACGGGGAGTCATCTCAATTATCACCAGTAAAGTATGGAGTACCACAAGGATCTGTCCTAGGTCCTCTGCTGTTTTCAATATACATGCTGCCCCTTGGTAATATTATTAGAAAATACGGGATTAGTTTCCATTGCTATGCTGATGATACTCAACTATATATCTCAACAAGACCAGACGAAACTTCTAAATTGTCTAAGTTAACTGAGTGTGTTAAAAATGTAAAAGATTGGATGACCAATAATTTTCTCCTATTAAATTCAGATAAGACAGAGATATTACTTATTGGACCAAATAACAGTACACAGAATCTCTTGGATTACAATTTGCAACTAGACGGATGTCCTGTTACTTCCTCTACAGTCAAAAATCTGGGTGTTATATTAGACAGCAACTTGTCTTTTGAAAAACATATTTCCAATGTTACAAAAACAGCATTCTTCCATCTTAGAAACATTGCCAAGCTAAGGAACATGTTACCTGTTTCTGATGCAGAAAAGCTAGTTCATGCATTCATGACCTCTAGACTGGACTATTGTAATGCACTGCTAGGTGGTTGTCCTGCATCTTCAATAAACAAGCTACAGGTAGTCCAAAATGCAGTCTTCAATAAACAAGCTACTAGGTAGTCCAAAATGCAGCGGCTAGAGTCCTTACCAGGTCAAGAAAACTATGATCATATTACCCCAATTTTACAGTCTCTGCACTAGGCTACCTCATTAAGTACCGTATCAGTTATAATATTATTACTTACTAATAGGCCCTAAATGGTTTAGCTCCTGCGTACCTAACTAGTCTTCTATCTCGCTACAATCCATCACGCTCCCTAAGGTCGCAAAACTCTGGACTCTTGGTAGTACCTAGAATAGCAAAGTCCACTAAAGGAGGTAGAGCTTTTTCATATTTGGCTCCCAAACTCTGGAATAGCCTTCCTGATAACGTTCGGGGTTCAGACACATGATGGATTCAGAAAGAGCAGGTGTGTTACTGGCCACTATTTTAATTTATTTACGTCTAATGCATAATGATTTTGTATGGCGGTATTCCACGCTTTTTCGGCGCCATAGAAATGTGATGAAATACGCTGCCTTCGCGTTCTTCTCGCCGTTTGTGGATGAGGGTAAGGAACAGAGACTGGTGGCAGCTAACATTAGTTGAGTTTTCCCCAGAATGCGATGCTTTCTTCCCCACCATCGTTTCTAATCCGCGTATTATTACAGGTGCGCGTCACGTCATTCATGTATGTCACAAGCGCATGCGCACTTAGGTCAGAGCGGCAATACTGCGAATTGAGATGTTTACATGCCTGTATATTTCGTTTAAAATCGGCGTACGCCACCTATGTTAATACGATTATGCTTGCTGCGATTATGAGCTTAATCGCATTATTTAGATCGAATTGCGTTTACATGAGGTAAAGATTAATCGCAATAGTGTCAAAATCTCATTATAATCGCATTAAGAGGGTGCATGTAAACGCACTCAATGTTGTTCGTATTCTCCTAGTTGCATTACAGGGCTGCCTACACAAAACCTGCATGGGCCCAAAGGATACAAAAGTTGCTCTGGGCCCGAACGGGCTGGCCCACACTGGGCCATCATTGGATTAATATGGGCAGTCCGCTAGTGTGGGCTGCTCACAGAGAGCCTGCGGTGAGCCCAAAGCTGTGGGCCTCGTCTGGGCAAGTCCCCACTGGGCCTGTTTAGGTTTGGTGTGGGCTGGCCCTAGCCCACTATACCCGCAAAAGCCAGCATGGGCCCCGCAAGGACATGTTTGCAGGGGGGTCATCTAGTAAGAGTGAGGATGTGGATGTGGTTGGCGATAGCGATTTATAGTGTGAGCACTCAATCCTCCCAACCTAACTCCAGCCCCGCATACCCGGAAACAGATTATACTAATGTTGAGGGTGTGGCTGAGCACAGATTTGCGAAGATGCCCCCTGTGGAGAGGACGCTCGTGAGAGTTCTCTCCTAGGGTCAGTCATCTTCTTTAAAGACTCCTGCTCTGCATATGTGGTGGCAGGTCAAGCTGGTGGAGCCTTGCACACAATGGCTGTGTTACAAGCTTAAAAAGCTGACTTGCTGAGAGGACCTATATGAGGGCCAGTGTTTGTCCCCTGAGGCGAAGGCCCTCACTGTCCCAAGTCTTCCTCTAAAACCTCTGAGGGGGCTGGTCCGTCTCAATCTTAGGATCATAGGCTGGATCAGAAGAGTAGCATGGCCACTCGCACCCCTCCTCCCTCTGAGAGTCAGGCGCAGAGGCAGGCAAGTGATAAGAAGAAGAGAGCGCATCTCAGGAAGGTTTTGGATGAGAAGCATTCTAGGTCTAAACTGCGCTCTGATTCTAACACTTCTTGATGCTTTCCGCACCCTCCCCCCCACATAAAAAAAGTGTTTTTAGACCACTGCTTACATCGGGCTATAAGGCTGGAGTAATGTTGTTCTTACGTGTTTTGCTTGTTGGCGAACCATTGACTGAAGATCTGATCTCTCTCTTGTGATGTAGGCTTTCTTTCAAGTACTTTCAGTGGTCAGGCTACCCATCTTACCAGTGTTTTTCAAGTAGGCAGCCCCTTGAGCCTCTTTCTAGCTGTCTCCCGTTAGGGTTTTGACCAGATGGTCTACCTCCCTTTACCCCTTAAGCTTAGTCAGGTAGTAAGGGGTGCCCTACAGGACACAGCATATTGTTACCTCTTGGGGAACCATGGTTACATGCATAACCCAAGACGTTTCACAGGATTTGTACCAGAGCGCTTCACCTCACAATGCAGTACTGCGTACTGGGCAAACCTACTGTGTTAGAAAACCCATATATATGAAGCTGTATATGCGATACTAACATTCAAATGTGTCAGTTTTCAGATCTTGCAGCATATTAATATTGTTTTGAAGTCAAAACATAACTTGTGCGAAAACTAAGCTTTCTCATTTGAAACTCTGGACATATATATCATATGTTGTGAGAAAATTAATAAAAGTTGTCTTGAGTTTTATAGCCTCTAGTGTTCATTTCAACAGAAAACTGTAGCAAGGTACGTTATTTGAGTTTTGCAGAAATGTAGGTAGAGGCACGTATTTCCAGTGAGCCAGGGTAGCAAGAAAGTGTGACTTCATACACAGTCTGCAAAGACAGCATTGATTTGATATTGTGTTTGAACTCTACTTGATTATTATCACTGCTGCAGCTTTCTGCTAATTCATGGGATAAAATCTTCATTGATCATCTGAGCTGAGAGATGCTTTGTCGTTTGCCGCACATTAGATTGTATGTGAAATTCATTCACAAAAACAATGAAGGGTTTCCTTTGTCTTATGACAGGGAAGTTCTTTTTAGAGTAACACAATCATTTCTGTTGCTTTTTGGATGATGTGTGGACTCCTTGACAGGGTGTTTTTCACTCTAATGGCTTATTTCGCATGGAGTTTAACTACTACCTGTCACTTCCTTCTCTCCTCCATCAGTCCCTCAGGATCAGAGCGAGTTACTTCAAGGTTGACCTCTCAGGGCCGCTCGAGGTGCCCATCTTGGCTCGAGCCTCTGCAGTTTCATCAGTGCTGGTATCTGTGAGAGCTCATAATCTGCAGTAGTACATTGATTCACGTGAAAGTGTCAAGCTTTCAGTCTGAATTATGCTGTAATGTGGCCTAGACACAAAGAAGATGTGATATTCTCCTATCATAGACTCACAGTGAATAAAGGAAATGAGTCATTTTATGAATTCAGTGAGTCTTCCATTCACATCAGAGCTGTGAATATGGATTATAGAAAAGAATATATAGGCTCTGTATCTTTCTCTCTTTCAATCTTATTCTCTCCTTTGCCTATACTCCATCGACCTGCCTGCCTCTTTAACTTGGTAAGACTTATCTGATTATTTATCAAAGAAGTATAAGTGAGAGGAGGAAGAGAGAGGTCTGGGGTTCTTTCAAAAGCCAAGACGGGATTTGATGAAGAATCTTTGGACCAAATTTTACAAGAATATTATATGACAATATATATATATATATATATATATATGAAGAGTTCAGATGCAAAAGCCTCTAAATGCCGTCTGAAATTTTCTTCTAAAATGAGCATTTTTATCAGGCACCTATATTTATGTTCAGTTATTTCACTTTAATTGCATAGAAAAGGACCTATACTTTGCCATTAGAGTAAAATTACTGAACCTAAACATAGCAGCCTGATACAAATGCTAATTTTAGATGAAAATTTCAGATGGCACTTAGAGGCTTTTGCATCTGAACTCTTCATATACGTATATATATATGTATGTATATATAACCCATTCAAAAACGTGTGTTTATGTATGTTGTAATACATGTTGGTCTTATATAAGTAAATATAAAAAATAGAAAGGCCGGAGCAGGTGTAGACAAAAATGTGTCCTAAGTGATTGAGGTGTTTTGTTGTTGGATGTAATAATGAACATAGCAGAAGTCATTTACTCCTGACATCTGAGCCACTGAAGACGCAGAGGATTATGTTTGTTTTTAAAGGGAATCATTCGTGATCCAGCCTCACCTACAAGAAGTGAGTATAAGGTTTTTTATGAATCTTTGAAAATAACCTTTCCTAATAATGTGCTAGTTAGCGAGTTTCATAATGAATGCAGCTAAAGTTTACCATCTCTCAGAGAGCGGCTCGGAAGAGAGGGGTGGGGTCAGCAGAACTCATTTGCATTTAAAGGGCCATGCACCAAAAAGGATCGCTGTGAACAGAGCTGTTTTTTGACAAAGTAAAAGGGTGTCGTTTTGCACTACCATTGAGAAATTTTAATCAAAGTATGTTATTGATTTTTCATTAAGACCCTAAAGAATCATATTAACTTGTGGAAAATGGGCATCCAATGACCCCTTTAAAAAATTGCAAAAACATGTAAAAACATATGTAAAGCATACAGATTTTTGTATATATGTTGTTTTAGTAAAGTTGCATAGATGAATAGTGTAGGTATTATTAACATACGTATGTAAATATAAAAATGTTAAAATTGGGATATTATATAAATGTATCTTCATCTACCCAGAGAATGTACAAATACAAAAATATATAAATATATATGACCTGGTAGGTAACATATATCAAGTCAAGTCAAGTCAAGTCTGCTTTATTGTCAATTCTGCCACATGTACAGCACATACATACAGAGAATTGAAATTGCATTACTCTCAGACCCTTGGTGCATACAGTTAACAATAAACACTGACAGTAGACGTACGAATACAGATAAATACAGTTTAAACATATGTACATACAAGCTATACAGATATACAAATGAGGACATTGTAGAAAAAAAAGAGATAGATAAAGTGGCAATATCACTCTTGATGAAGGGCAATATAAGTCATATATTACATTTCTGTATGGGTAAGAATAAAAAAAAAGTTAAAAAAAAATATGACTGCCAAGGGCGTAGATTTTGGTTTGAATGATTGCTCTGTCGTGAAGTGCAAACTGGTTTAGGGAGGTGCACAGTCATGATTTTTTCTTATTATTTTTTTTTACTGGAAGTAATGCAAGTTAAATATCCTTATTATGCTATATAAAACAAGAGGACTGCATCATTAACATATATGAACATGTTTCCTGTAAACCATACCTTATGCACAGGAAACTTGCTTCATTTAGAATCAAGTTCATCAAATGAGTTCAGAATTCATCAGACTGTTTCAAACCAGTAGCTAAGTCTGTGAGATTTTTTAGTTCTTAAATATTCTTTAAAAACTTGATTTTGAGACTCAGTTGCTCATGAATGAGACTACACTGGATTCACTAAACGTTTTGAATCACTAAAAATAATTGGCTGCGCTGTCTGTGTTGTTGCAAATCCAATCCAAATAATGGATTAATACATCATTGTCAACAGTAAAATATCATGCTCAATTATGTTATATTATGCATAACTTAATTATTATTCATGAGGTAAGCCTTAGCCAGCACCCCATTTCCCCCAAGTGCCCCCATCACACAGTGACACTCATGTCCTTCACCACAATCCAGACATGTATTCATCTGTGTCTGGACTGAAAGTGAGTGATGTGACAAATCAGAACTCTCCCATTATAATGTATGAAGCTGTCTAAGTGAGCGTGTCAATTATAACGCACTGCAGGCGCCTAGTTGATTTTAATGGAAGAGTTGTAGTTTTGATTGCGCTGTAGACTGGTGTAAAACTTTAAATAACATTTAATTGGTATATTAATCAGATTAATCCACAAAAGGTTATTCAGTTCTTTAAGTATTTTTTTGTTTATTATTAATCGTGAAGCAAAGCATCAGGATATGCAAATGCTGTCATTAGTAATTAGTATACAGTAGCAGGCCATTTGAAGTAAATTCAAACTTCAGTGTGAGTTTAGTAGCAAAGATTTGTGGTAGCAGCAAACTGAAGGCTTGACAGCAAAAATAGGCAATTTAACCTCAAAACTGGTTTGAATGAGCACCGCCCCCATTTTATTTGCTTGTGAAATGAACATAAGCACTGTAAGCATTTATAATGTTATGAACACATTTGAGATTATAACATTAGAACTGAATTGTTAAACCTCGCTGTGACACTACATGACCTGAACACCATGTTAGGATGGGTGGTAAAGCAGCTCCAGAGGTTCTTGAGTCAGGGTGTTAAACTGAAGCAGCTCTGATAAATATTGTGGGGTGAGATTATGAAGACCTAAGATAGCATAAACTTGCAGATAATACAGTAAGTATCAGCCTCAGACGGCACAGTCATGAACCACACACAGTCCACCTGAACAGAACTGTGAAGTATTGGGTTTCAGATTACAAAAACATTTTGTACAGTTCTGTCTGCTTGGATACAACTTTGTGTATGACATGTGCAGTGAGTGCTTTTGAGAAAAAAACTGTTCAGTTTTTGCTTTGTATTGGGGCTCTTGGGGGTCCCCAGAAAAACATGCATAATCAATCATTCAATCAATCAATCAATCAACATTAATTCATGTATTGTTCATAGCCAGCTAGCATTCTTAATACATACATATATATATATATATATATATATATTAATTATTTTTTTTTTTTTTCTTGGTTAGTGAAGTGAAGTGAAGTGAAGTGAAGTGAAGTGAAGTGAAAGTGACATACGGTCAAGTATGGTGACCCATACTCGGAATTTGCACTCTGCATTTAACCCATCCAAAGTGCACACACACAACAGTGAACACACACACACCGTGAACACACACCCGGAGCAGTGGGCAGCCATTTATGCTGCGGCACCCGGGGAGCAGTTGGGGGTTCGGTGCCTTGTTCAAGAGCACCTCAGTCGTGGTATTGAAGGAGGAAGAGAGTGCTGTACATTCACTCCCCCCACCTACAATTCCTGCCGGACCGAGACTCGAACCTGCAACCTTTGGGTTACGAGTCCGACTCTCTAACCATTAAGCCACGACTTCCGAGGTTATGCAAACATTAAGGAAAAATTCAATTTTATCATTATGTAAACATTATGGGAATGTTATCTAAACATTCTAAAACAAGATGTTACATTAAAAAAATGTTAGACCAACATCCAACTAAAACAGAAAAACACGATGTATAATGAACAATATATTGTGCTAGTGTTTTAAGAACATTATTAACTCTTTCCCTGCCTGAGGAATTTTTACGGCTTTCCATGTTTTCACTGTTATATGGTAGAGGGCGCTATTGCACATCTTCTGAAAGAGTACAGAATCTACAGATCAAAACACAGGCGAAGAAGAAGCAGAAACAAGCAATTGTGTATCTGCAGCTGCAACTGTAAAACAATGCAATCATCAAACATTAAAAAAACATTTAAATAAAATTAAAAAAAAACTAACTAACTAAACTAAACATCTGATATGAATAAAATGTTACCAAATTAAATGTTGACCAAGTGCTATAGGACTGTGCAAGCTTTGGTGGTGTTGGAATCTATGATCATCATTTTGAATCCGATCCAGATGTAGTCTTTGACAAAAACATGATTTTCAGAAATTGTGGCTTTTTTAATTAAATTTACCCACATTCAAGTGTTGATAAAAAGAATGCATTAAGCTATCTATTTATTTAACAGTAGCACTTCTTTTGACATTTTGTATATTCAGATATTCATATAGCAAAATATTCTGTGGGCCATGAACAAAAATTAATAATAATAATAATATAAATTAATATTATTATTGTAGACTCTAACTGGATCTAAATTGACAGTAGTTTCAGTTGAGAATACTAATAGATAGGTATTAAAGACCTTCTTGTTTTGACTATTGTTGAGAGTTAGTAAGTCACACATGCAGGGGTTAACATGTTGCATTGGCACCACAACTGATGGGCCCAACATAGGCTCATTGGAAATACGTGCCTCAAAATACATTTCTACAAAACTGAAAAACATTTTTTTTACCTATACATACAAATCCCTGCAGTTTCCAGTTAAAAGAAACACTAGGGTCCACAGTTTTGATTAATAAAGCCTAATTTTCGCACAATTAATTAACAAATATCATGTTATGAATTCAAAACAATTTTAACATGCTGTGACATTTGAACGTTAGCATCACATATCCAGCTTTATATGTATGGTTTTTATATTCAGTAGGTTTGTTCGGTAGCTCACGCAGTATGGTGTTCAACTTGGCTCGGGTACGAATCCCGTGAAACTACGATTCCACAAAACAGTTCAAACTTGCATATAAGCAAGTTCAAATGGCACGGAATCCCTTTTTATACCAGTTTTGCATTTGTTAACACTATCTAATAACTTTTAGCAACACTCCCCAGATATTTGAATAATGAACCACCGCAATATGTACCTGAAGCAATGTAATAAATTACATCAAAACGTGCCTATATCAACATAACGAAAACGTACCAGGGTCATGTATTGAACATGCATTTTAGCGGCACTCACTGGACGTTTCACTTTGAAACTGCCTCGAAACGTGCAGTAAGGTACGTAATAATGGTGTTGCAGAAATGTATTTAAAGGCATGTATTTCCAATGAGCCTGGGTTGGATGTGCCAAACGGTGGAAACTAATCCATGACCCCAGAATAAATGTCCAGCTAGAAAGAGAAAAGACTGAACATTGAGGAGAAAGTAGCGGTGAGGTGAAGGGCACAATCGATTTTGTTTTTGAAGAAACCCAGTTCATCAGAGTCATTACAGTGCAGAGAGTATATAGGGCAGCACAGTACTAAAGCATGCACAGTGAGCCCTATTATCTGAGAGAGCCACTCAAGACCCATTGTGTTTTTAGAAATGAATTACAACAAGCAAAAATGAATGGTACAAGCTTGTATAAATGGGGGCATGTTAAAATAGAGAATCTCATCAGGGCAGGACAACCAAAGAGAGAGAGGCACAAAAGCCAGCAGAGGAGAAAATTATTGAGATCATACTAGGATAATATGTTTAGTTATATTTCAAAGATTGTGAAGCACAACACTAAAATTTCAATCAATCAATTAATCATGCTTCCTTCAATGGGTCTTATTTGAGGCAACATTCTCAACATTCTTTCCATCTGACGCCAGCATTAAGCAGGTCTTCTCTGAACATTTTGTGCCAAACATTTTTATGGGGTCAACCTTGTTTGATAATATCCTGCTTCCGAGCTATGTAATTTTTTGCACTTATTTACCTGGATGCTTTCCAGTTACGATTTGCGTAGAGTGGGGTGATTACCAATCAGCATTCATTTTGTCTTCTCACTGCTAATCTGCAACCCAACCCAACCCAACCAGCATGTTTTTGTGTTTGTTTGTTTTTGTAGACATTCCATCCTTAACATCAGTAGCACGATATCATCCACAAAATCAAGATTGGTGAGCTGTATATCTTTCCAGGGGATCCCAGCAATGGACTCGTTCATCGCCGCCTTCATCACAAAGTCGGATGTCTGAATCGATTTTAACAAAATCTGTGATAAATTGTCACTATAAACTGTAAATTATATGATTGTTCCATAATTTGTACGTATTATTTACACATTTGTACAGTACACTTTCTTGTTATATCGGAGATATTTTTTCATATGGTAAAGTAACATACACTTAACCAATTATCAGGTTTTTAATGCACCATTTGATATAGTTTTTCCAAAATTTATAAAACTGTAGTAATCAGTCTAAATAGTGGCCACGTTTTCCCCAAAAACTTACTAACCACGCATAATATTTTTTTCTAAAAAAATGCAAACATGTACATCCATCTTGGTCACATAATATTGTAGCAAAGTTTGTGCTGAATACAAAAACAAATACATGTTGGTCAATAGTATGTTATAAGTAGCTGAAATAAGCACAAATATCAGGGCATGTCAAAACATCTCAAGGGCCCCAAAATCACCTCAGACCCCAGAGGGTTAAATGCAAATGCATGCCCACATAATGAGAAGAAAAATCACCATGAAATTGCAGGTACATATATAAAATATTGAGCCATTAGTAGCCCAAATGCACAGGCAAGAGTGAGCAGCCCATAGGAAAAAGAAAGAAAATCAAGAGTGAGATCTCTTTAACATCTCAAATATTTCTCCTAGACAGAAATGAGGTTACTTTAAAATTGAATGGAGATTTTTGCTTGAGTCTCCTGCTTCTCAAACTTGTCTCCTGAGACAAAAACACTCTAACACTCTCACAATGGTCTCATTTAAAGCTTTAAAAGAGATCTCAACAACATCACACACTGTGCTCAGATTTTTCTCCTAGTCTAAAGATTCTGGTCTCCTTTAAAGTTTTAGAAGAGATCTCAACAACATCATTTTTCTCCACACTGATCTCTCACATTTGCTCTTTAGAATAGAGATTTTTCATTTGTTATTCCTTAGCTAGAGATTTTACTCTGATCATTGATCTCTCACATGGCTGTCTTTGAATCTCTCTCACTGTACGACACAGGACCACCGATTAGGAGCCACGATCAAAGAAATCTCCACAATTGTTTTAATGCCAATCTGGTGGGACAGCCGAAAATCGTGCATTGTGTTTAGCTTTATACTAAACTTCTTACACTTTTAACATTTGTAGTGTGTTTGGAAAATGTGGTACACTAGATAAATTTAAACATTTAAACTGTAACCCTTTACATTTGGTATTCCTGCACCCCCCTGGGAATAAGCCCAAAATACACTTAAAATGGTAACAGCACAGTGTGCCACACACACAATTGTGGTGTTTTGGAAAGAAGACCCTTTGGGCTTTACTATCCATCATCCAGAGTTGAATCCCAAAAATATAAGATCATGAAGTGCTTGATAAAAATGTACCACACTGAATTTTTTTTTTACATATAAAAATACTGTGCTGGAGACAGAAAAGTAATGGGTTGGTCACATGTCTCATGAGTTTATATTTCTTGAAGAAGACATGAAAAATGAATGGACATTTTTCTGTCTTTGAATCAAATTATTGAAGGGTTCTCTCACTATTTGTCTTTATACATACGTTTTTCAATTATAAAACTGTATACAGAATCTTAGACGTATCAGTGATTTATTTGACCGAAAAATACAATAATAATAATTAGGAGAAAAAAAAAACAATAATAATAAAAAAAAATAACTTAATTACCATTTCCGATCAAATGCTCATACATTAGAAACTTGCTCTCCACAATTGTTTTATGGCTGCCCAATATAGTCAATATTCACATTATAATGCCTTTTATATAGAATCTTTCGTCTGTAATTACATGGCTTATCACATAGAGAGTTAATCACACAGATACGCACATTCTCCACAAAAAAATCATATATGAAAACTGCTGAAGAAGAAAAAAAAGAAATGTTTAGTAAAAAGTGTTTAGGCCCCCATCAGCTGACAGGTTACGCCGTCGCGAGGGAGCGCCAGAACAAATAATAATCTTCCGTGTACTTCTTTTTTTTTTTTTGATGATTTACTGTTTGGGACTTTTACAAAAAGTTTTTTTACCACCACGCTGTTTTTGTAGTTCCATGACACAAACAATAACTCTCCCTGTTGAGACGTAAACAAAGGATTAACGAAAATGTTTCTTTGACTAAAAGTGTATATGTTGTTCAATCAAACGAAACCAGGATACAACGCTGGACATTGAAGATACTGCGGGGATTTTTTAAATGTTTTTTACTGCTTAACATTAGCAAATAATTCCGTACTAGCTTTCTATCGAAAAACAGCGACCGATGCTTGAGGCTTGACCTTCAAAATATTCTGATTCATTTTGTCCTGTTTTACTTTATCTGTTTGAAAACAATGACGTGTGCAAACAAAGGGCTTTCAGTGCGCCCGCGTCCTGGTGCAGGTTAACAGGTTTTAAATGATAGATCTAGTATTTACAATATTATTAAAAGTTTAACATTTCTACTAAAATAAAACTGAAGACATCTTAAGACAAAGCTGATATCTCAACGAGACATATAAGAGAATCACCCCTTAGTATCCTGAGTGTAGAGTAACCTCTGTTAGAGCCATAGCTTTGTGGGCAGCACATCGATGTGAAGGCACAACTGCACCTCAGACAGCATGGGCTCAAATCCCAGCTAAAGGTACCTTCCTGCTCCTGTTCCCTTCTCACCTGTCCAATTGTTTCCTGTCTCTACTCCTACTGTCCTGGCCATTAAAGGTGAAAAACCCCATTGCAATCAAATAAAAAAGGAACCTCTGAGCAGTGAAACATTATTATAATGGAGTCTTGCAAGAGATTATAGCAAGACAATAAAGAGATCTCACACGTTTCTCTCCCATTGTCATTTTGGATTCCTTTCTTTCAGAACTTTCTCATGTCTCAGTTGTGTCTACTTTTATTTATATTTTAGGAGAAACATCTGAGACACTGTTGAGACTAAAATGAGAAATACATGAGAATCACAACTAAGTCTCCTGAGATAAGAAAGAGCAACCACTGAGCAAAAAAAAAAATTCATGTAACACACAGTCTTGATAGAGATTGCAGCAAGACAATAAAGAGATATTCTATGTTTCTTCCACCACATTCTCAGTTTTGACTCTTATTTCTCAAATATTTCTCATGTCTCATTTGTGTCCACTTTTATTTCTCCTAAGGAATTTTAGGAGAAACATCTGAAATGCTGTTCGTACTAAAATGAGAGATATATGAGAATCTCAACTAAGTCTCCTGAGCTTAGGAAGAGCAACCACTGAGCAATACATTTTTTCCTATGGGAGTGCATTGGGGTCAGAAATGAGGTTCTGTTGTTTCTTCCTCAAATACGGGTATGATCTTGTTTCATTCACTCTCATTCTTTCTGTTTATTCATTTATTCATTGATTGACATTTCTCTCTCCTCGTCACTGCTGGTGCTCGGCTTTCTGTTCTTTCTGGACACAAATGCATTGGAGAGCAGGTCAGGTGTGAACACACTCGTGCGACTCCTGCTGCCCAAGGTCTGTGATTATTTCAGCACAGAGCAGCATCGGAGAAATCCAATAGTTCGGCTTTGGGTGACCTTTAAGAGCGCTCCAGGCCTGTGTTCTCTCTACTAGACCTCTGCTGGGATCTTTCAATGCCATTTTAATACAATCACCACCATGGACACGTTCTCAGCACTTTCAAACTGGCAGTCATTAAACCTCTTTAAAGAAACCGAATTTGCATTCTTGTGAATTGGTTAATTTTAGACCTATTTAAAATCAGCCGTTTCAATACTTGGAACAGTTGTCTATACCCAGAGGCGGACAGTAACTAAGTACATTTACTTGAGTATTGTACTTAAGTACACTTTTTGAGTATCTGTACTTTACTTGAGTATTATTTTTTCTGGAAACTTATGACTTTAACATCACTACATTTGAAAGAGAATTACTGTACTTTTCACTCCACTACATTTCTATCAAGGTCCTCGAAGTAGAAAGTTGTTACTGTGTAGCAGCTTTGAAAGTCAGTGTGTGATTTTTTTTCTTCTCCAAAGCTTGACTTTCTTTTTTTCAGACATTTTATCAGTAATCTCTCTTGTGGGGCTACATGAAGTGTTTTCCCAGCATTTTTGTGAACACTGACAAGTTGCAAATGTGATATTTATTTACAACAATTCAATAATAAAAAGTTAATACTGTGGTATATATTAGACACAATATTGTCTGATTTTGCTAAATTGTGTAGGCTACGTGACAATATAGCCTATAAAGCCACAGAAGAAATGTTGTGCGTCTCCTAATAAAACACAATAGGCATTGGACTTGAAGCAGTACTGCACAGACTGTTCTGTGTGTGACATCAAAATACCGTGAGAGCGATTAGACAGCATTTTTAAAAAATTTGTTTTGTTGTCAAATAAGTCTTGCTGTTTTGCTTTTTTGTTAAAGCAGTGCTGCTGTTGTAAAGTTATACAGCTACAGTTGTGTTGCTGGGTTTTAAAGCAGGTTTGATTTTTTT
Source organism: Schizothorax lantsangensis (assembly GCA_027422415.1). Classification (NCBI taxonomy): domain Eukaryota; kingdom Metazoa; phylum Chordata; class Actinopteri; order Cypriniformes; family Cyprinidae; genus Schizothorax; species Schizothorax lantsangensis. The sequence goes on from CM049862.1 coordinate 3,991,007, forward strand.
TCTCTTCCTTATCACTCTGTATTTACAGGTTTTCACTGTCCACTCTGTTCAAATGGGGATGAAGGGCTACACATAGATGTGTGCACACACTGTCAGAGCTGTGTGAGATCACTACCATCCTGCTTTTGTGCGGGTGGGTAGGGGTGTCAAATAATAATAATTTGTTTTTGGGTTTTTTTCCCCATAGGTTTTTAACATTCTAAAAGCTCTTTATTCCAAAGATACTACAAGCTAGTCAGTGAATTCAGTAGGTGTAATGTATTGTAAGTTGCTTCAGAGGTATTGCAAGTAATACGTACAACAATAATAAAACAGTGCATAATAAAAAAGGAAAACTTTTGGTACAGTACTTTTAAAAGCAAGTATTGTACTTTTACTTAAGTAAAAAACTGTCTTTACTTTTACTTGTAAAGTAATATTTGAAATTTACTTTTGCCTCTGTCTATACCCGACTGTGCTTAAGTTTCCGTACTCAGACTTTAAAAGCTATACCTCATTTTTAAGTACTTCTGTTTTTACTTTTACTTTTGGGTTGAAATCACAGTGGCATTTGAGGTCATATGCAAATGTGGTTTAGATCTCTTTTATTTGTCAGCCTTCTACTTTTTGTTTGTATAGTTAATGAGATATCTGATCATCTTAAAGTAGTGTGCCAGTCTCGGTCTTGGGCCCATTTTTGTTCTTTTACTACACTGTATTTTCGTCCGATTTTCGTGATTTCAGAGTATCAACTAATACGAGAAGATCGCATGCAATGACCAGCTCACGATTTAGCTCTCACTATCGATTGTCGAGCGCGTATGTGCTCTTTCGTGTGAAATACTCGGGTTGCGCTGCGCAGACGATGAAGTATATAATGGAGATAACTTAAAAAAAAAAAACTTGTGTACTTGAGGATTTTTTCAATTAATGTATTAAATTATTACTATTATTATTATGGTAGTTTTATTATTAAATGTATAGGTCTACTACCTCTGAAATATTTGTGAGGCGCAGATAATAAAAGATTAATTTATACCCGAAAATTATTTAAAACTGATATATTCTACAATTAATGCTATAATTAAAATTCCCAACCGTCAAGCTTGAGTCCGGACTTGAACACTGAATGAACGCTTAATTAATATATTAAAGAAAATAAAACCTTCAGACATAGAAATTCCAAAAACAACTTGTTTAACACGAAACACTTAAATTCTGTTGTTGTTGTTTTTAACGTATAGCCTATCAACCATAAGGGATTTTTTTTTTTTAGAAAATAAATTAAGACAAAACCCAATACTACCCATATCTTTTGTCTCATCTGAGAGAATATGTGCCGTTATGCAGCAACAGATGCCGAAAGCTCGGTCAGTTTTTACTTTCACTTTCTGTAGCTTAATGAATTGACTGGAGTTTAAAACTTCTTCACGGGCATTACGCTCATGAAGTTTGCAAATTGTTTGTGTGGTATGCACTGGCTCGCCTTCATGGTTTAAAACTGAAATATTTATAATTTTGCGACTTGTTTGTCTTTATCACTAATTGCAAAATGATGGACAATGGTTCACATTTCCCGTGATAATAACATTATTTTATCAAAAATCTCCCTCTTGTTGTTTTCTTTCTTGCTGGCAATAAAGATTAAATGGTTAAAGTACTGTTTTCGCGCAGGCGCAGTGAGGGAAAAAGCACTGAGTTTAGGGCAGTCTGTTCGTAGCTCTGCTTCAACTGTGCGATACCCTCACGACGGGCGACCAAAATTTCTGACATGTCAGAAATTCATCCGACCGTCCGATTGCCTGTCGGGAGAGGCTAATCGCTTCTCGTTTCCCCCTGTACACTGAACGAACACTGCACGACGAACGACGCACGACAAAGCTGAAACTCGGCCCGACTCAAAAAACAGTCGCAGGAGTCAGAATTCGGCTCAAAATCGGACGAAAATCGCACAGTGTATGCCCGGCTTTACATAGGTGTCAGGATTGTGGACTGTTTTGTGTGTGTGTTTGCCCCCCATGTGTTCCCTGTGACCCAGTTTCTCCCTCATGTTGATTGTTAATTTGATTCAGGTGTGTCTCGTCTTCCTCCCTGATTGTCCTGTATTTAAAAAGCCGAAGTCTTTCAGTTAGTGTTGGTTGGTTCTTGTACGTCTACCCTGGTGTTTCCCGTGTCTCCTATGTTCCCTGTGGATAATTAAAGAATCAATTTGTGAATTCTCCGTGTCTCCTTGTTCCATTGAAGTGTGTCAATAAGATTTTTTTGTTGATATTATTGTGAAACATAACATTAGCTTTGCTGTTGTGCAAATAACAGTTTTTATCTCCTGAAGAGGAGATGAATTATTACAAGTTGATGCATTACAGATATTCAAGATGGGAAGAACATCTTGGCAAGGCAAGATGCAAGTGACTCACAGAACAGAGCAATCAAAACTGTAAAGTAAGAAAGTTTGAAAAAGCATTCTTGTCCATGTTCTAATTTGAGGGTTAGTGTTTATTCAACATTAGTAATCCAATAAATGTAAGATGAGTCATCAACTTTAATGGGTCAGCATTTGGAGGAAAAACACGTTAACATCCTCTTCAAAAGAATTTCAAGTGTGGGAACTGAATCTCTTTTGTGACGCAATCAAACGTGTTGCGAGGGCATAATTTCTGGGGCTGGGTGTTGAGAGAAAAAGATTTGTCAACAGACGCTCTAATGCATCAAGAGCGTTTTTATTTTCTTTGAGGGCACACAGAAAAACATAGTAATTATAGTGGAGTAGCTTCTTCAAAAGTAAGTTAGCTACACAAAGGAACTACACACAGCTATGGAATATATACAGTTATTTGAATAGTTATAATGTTTAAAAACCTCTAACTGATTGAAAATCACTGATAAACAGCAGAATTTAGCAGCAGCCAGGGAAGGAGGGGTTGTATCTGCGGTCAGCTGGTTTAAACTGGTGTCAGTCACAGCATGAGCTGATGTTTGTCCTGTTCCTGTCCTCTTCTGCTTCCTGGGATATTAATTCCTGTATCTGTCTGATTTGCACTCATCTGTGACAAACAACAGAACACCAGTACAACATATTAAGCATGCAGCGCATCTGAAAAACAGAACATTGCTATGAAACATGGATAGTTCTGACTCTAAATGCTTAACAAAAAAAATAATATAGATTTATGTTTTGTCGTTTAACAGCTTATAGGACATAGTATTAAACATATAGGATGGCACACTGGTTAAATGGAAAATTATGAACACGCTAGTTGAGAAATATTGCAGTTATGAAATGGACTGTGCAAACCATCCAAAACAGACACTAAAAATCACTCAGAACATTACTCAGAGCAACCACTCAGCAATGCCCTGACAAATATATGTGCGTGTGTGTGTGTGTGTGTGTGTGTGTAGTTAGTAGGACTACATACTTAAAAATCAAGGAATGAAGAAATAAGTTATCAATTTATAAATTCTAACATAAAAATGCAAATAAATAAAATACCTTTTAAACGGAGAAATGAATAGACATATGTAATAAGCAACAATTTTAACAAATAGCAAAATTTAAATAACTCCACTAAAACCACTGAATTCTGAAATAACTTAATTTTAATGTTTTAAAGTATAGTTAAATGCATATTTTAAACTACATTAAAAATGACATTTATATTTTTCAAATACATTTTTATGTTTTAATTTCAGTTATTTATTTATTACCATTTTAAATTGATAACTCATTCATTCAAGTGTCACACTTGGTCCTCCATACACTTCCATTGATTCACACTGACGTAAATCATTTTGCTCATGAAGGACACTATACGAGCTCAAGGCTGTGTACAAGCCCTACACTGTAAAAAATTGTTGTAAAAAAAACGGCCAAAATCTGACAGTAACATACTGTTTTCCATTAAAACAGTAAGGTTCTGTAGAAAACAGTGCATTCTGGGCAATATTTTGCCGTTTAAGAAATTGCTGTTAATTTACAGCCAATTTTTAACAGTACTCTACTGTATTTAAGTAATACAGTTTTTTACTGTGTGCAATGCATTGTGGGCTGTGTTAAATACAGTACAATGCAGTATTTATTTATTTATTTTAATTGGGTGTACAAGTGCGAGTACAAGTTTGGTCAAAGTGCGTTATGTTTTGTCAGTTTGGTTAATTTGCCATTTTCAAGCATCCGAATTCATTTTCAGTCAGGTACTTGTGATGATTTTTTTTACAAACGTAAATTGTTAAGCACTTTTTTCCCGAAGAGGAAATCAAGTTTGAAGGACATCTGCTTTACATCGCCATTCGCCATCCGAAGTCCTTCAACTGCATTGACCTGCATCTGCATCTGCACCTACAGGGTAATTAAAAGCATTTTCTTATATTCCTCACCAGCATTTTATTCAGGTAGTATTACCAGAAGTAATGTTATGACATCGATGCTCAGCAAGCTGTCGAGCTAGTGAGTGTATGCATGGTTTTAAAATGGCCCTTCAGTGCTGAAATGTGAATATTTCAAACATATTTACACACATTTACAGTCACCAGGTTTTATCAAGTTTGTTATAGATCATCTCTAATCTAAGACTGTTAGTCGTTGTTGAAAACTGGTCAGTTAACAATCTGTTGCCCGTTGTTAATGGCTTCAAATTCCACAAAAATCACTAAACAAACTTGATGTATGAAATGTTGATTATTTAATGTTAGTTTAAAGGTGGCATATGTTTAAAAGGAGAATAGTTTTCGTGTTTAATATTTACAGCAAAAACATATATTTTGATAACTTGATTTGCGATTAGAAATTTAGGTGTGAAGATTGATACGGGTTGTAACCAAAATCAGCCATTATGCTTGTCCTCTTTCTTTAGCCGAATATCAAAGGATGTTTAGTGTGAACACTTATTCAAAATGTTGTTTACATGGAATTGACTGCATTGAGCAATTGTATGGCAATTGTGTAGGCTGCTTTATTTTTTTTTCTTCAAATTGACAGCAAAATGTTCTCCTGTCAGGCCTGTGGTCATAACTGTGCCACAGTATTGGCTTATGTAAGGCACATGAGAATTCATAAAAATACACCTAATTTAATTTTTAAGTGTGTTTTGCCAGATTGCAGTAGGTCTTTTCTAAGGTTTCGAGCTTTTAGGTGTCACATTTACAGACATGGCAAATCTGGGGTTAAGCCTAGGTTGTTTCATGAAGTTCAATGTCATGTCGATTTCTGCAGGGAAAAGTGTAAGAATTTGAAGTCCTTTTATTCTCATTTGAAAATACACATCAGAGAGGGGAAAACAGTTGCTTGCCCTTATAGACACTGTGACAAGAGCTTTATCCTGACGTGGGTGTCGATAGTTTTACACTGATGCAGAAAAGCTACAGTTGTGTTAATCAGGAGAATCTGCTAGATTACTACCCCTTACCTGAGTACTCTGTCCATGGCACACCAGTGATAATTCTTCACCATTCTTTCCCTTTACTCCAGAATAATGACTAATTTGAGTGAAGAAATCAAGGGGATCATCCACAAGACCTTGCCAAATCTCTCAGAAGAGACTCAGTTACAGATAATTTCTAAACTTTGTCTAAACCCTTTAAAAACATCTTTTATAATGTCTGTTCCCTACAGGTGTGTGCCACTGCAGCTGACGTTGAGACAGCCCTGACTCTACCTGCAAGTCCTCTCCTGATTCTACTTGGTATACATTTCATTGATAGTCATATTACATTGCTATTTTTCTTTGAATGTACAGATGGTTATGCAAGGTGAGATGCATGTTGCTATTACTTGGAAGTTTCAGGTGGAACAGGGCAAGTCACTATTGGGCGCTGGATGATCACGCTTGAGGGTCGTGTCATATCTGAAGGCATCACACCAACCTTTTTGACGGGACTTGCTGCTGTATTTGCAATCTACTATATGCTTAACCTCCAATATCAAGAAGAAGCTGCCTGCACTCTGGAATTCATTCAGAGGTGAGACTGCTTAAATTTCCTTTTCATCATTATAGCTTTTCTTGAGTTATAATTGTTACTTTGCAAAAAATCTCCCTGCCAGCTAGGTAATTGCTAGGCAAAAATGAGTAGCAGAACAGGGGGTCATTTAACAAAAACTTTGCAAGCCACAACACAACAAAAACATTAAAAGAACAATACAAATGAAATACATGAGCTGCTTGATGCCTTTGTCTGATCTCACTGCATCTTTATTTATATATATATATTTTTATGCTAGATTATTACTGCAGTGGAGCTGATTTTCAAATCACACTGCATATAAGCTTGAATAGAGGCATAATAATGTCTCCTGTGCATAGTAATACACTTGTAATTTTTAACAAGTAAATTACTTCCAAGATATAGAAAAACAGGCAGCAAAATTTGACAAAATACCTCATGATGTCATTACTAGTTATTAACATAATGTGCAAAACCCAAACTACCCTTTTAAGTTTACAAGGTGTTCCTTATAGTTTTTCATTCAGTCTCTGACGATTGTAATTCCAGGCGCTTCATTGGCATCAATCCTGAAAAAGGCACAAAGGCCACCTGGGGAAAGGTTACCTCGACGAGGACAGGGGCGATTGTCCAGAAAAAAATCTCCACAGTGAATGCACGTCTCCACACTATTGAAGAACCTAATCGACTTTCAGTGGGACTTCATATAGGTCAGTAAAAAATGAAATGCTATCAAATCAAATAGACCAGTGGTTCTCAAACCTGTCCTGGAGTACCACCAGCCCTGCACATTTTGTATGTCTCCCATAATCTTTCACACCTGATTCAACTTATGAGTTCATTAGTAGAGACCGCAAGACCTGAAATGGGTGTGTCAGATATAGGGAGACATACAAAATGTGCAGGGCTGCAGTACTCCAGGACAGGTTTGAGAACCACTGAATTAGACCAACCACAGTTGATTCCATTGTAGCTGAACATTTGTCCGGGTGTTAGTTATTCAGTTTCATTACCATCTATACAAAAGGTAACATCTTAGGAATAATTTTGTGCTGTAATATAAACATGGACCATTCCGTGAATCTGAACAGTAGAAACGTGTAAAAAAAATAGTTAGTGTTATGGAAAAATGAGTTGACTTGAGACATGCAGTAAGTGAGTCAACACTATCAGCAATCTCCTTGTTATCTGGGTTGTACTCTACATTGACAATTCTAGAGTTATTTTGATAAAATATTTTGTTTGCTGATGTTTTACAGAGGTACCAGTTGGAATACCTCAGGATACAACATGCAGCCAGATCGTCATGGTTAAGTGGGTGTAAAATGACACAGTCATTCACCTAGGACTAGAACTCTTTTAAAAGGTACACAAGCCTCCTCACTGGAATGTTTAAACAAGTGCTGAAAAAAGTTTTTTTCACTAAAATGTTTCACTAAATTTGTTGCATGTTCTGAGTAGTGCAGATCCAAAAATGTTCAAAAAAAAATTAATGTTAAAATGTTTAATGTGTCTGACCTCTGGTTGTCATGTTTGTAACTTATTTTGTAAGTTTTTGTTTGTTAGCAAAAATCTGTCTTCACTGTTTTTTTAACCATTTTTAAGTTTTGAATCCTTGTTAAATGTTGACTGCTCTTTTAAATAAAACTTTATTTTGATTTATATCCTTTAAGTGTTTGCTTGTTTAGATCTTTCAATATAATGTATTTTAAGTAGATGTGTGTAGCTCACAGAACAATAATGTTCAACTGTAAATCTAATTACAACATCATTGGTTACTTTAAATTCACTCTTTACAAAGGCATAAAATAACATTAGATTTCAAATAAATCTAAAAAGATTTGAAATAAATTAAATAAGTAATGAATCTTCAGTCCAATTATTTCTATCATTTTATGCCTTTGTACAATAAAGAGTGAATTTAAAGTAACCATAATGATGTTGTAAATTGAAATAATCACAGAAATGTACTGCATTTAATTTTTACAGGAAAAAGCTGTTAAATAATTCACAGTATGAATACTGTAGAATTACAGTAGATTGCTGGCGACTCTGCTGCCAGTATTTTACTGTAAATTTGAAAATATCTGAATTATACTGCATTTAATTTTTACGGTAATAAACTGTAAAATAATTTCACAGTATGAATACTGTAAAATTACAGTAGATTGCTGGCGACTCTGCTGCCAGCACATTACCGTTTTTTTACAGAACAATTTTTTACAGTGTAGAGCTCATTCAAACAGGACGGCCTATCTGTGTCTTCCCTCCTCTGCTGTGAAATGAGTCGAGTCATTACATCTACCTGCATCTAGAGCTCAGTATAAACATGTTTTCTCTTTGACCATTTCACACATTTGCAGAATGCCATAAAACTACCTGCAGATAAACCAATTTTAGATCCATTTTGCCAAAAGGCTTTGAGCAGTGAGTGGAAAAACATTACCCAGCCAGTTATGAATTTAATATCTGTTTATATGAAAATGGTTTGGTTTGGAATGGCAGGGAAACAAACCAATTTTCTTTCTTGTTATCGAAGCATGTAGGTCTCAATCACATTTTCTTCTTTTGGTTTAAAGCCCTGTGTGAATTATCTGATATAAGTCTGGAAGTCAATATGAACTGAGATGTTCATGGGTTCAAATTCAGTTATGACGTCAAACAGATCTTTTGGCATCAGAACACTCATAGGACATGCTAACGTTTGAGACAGGAAGGAGAAAATAGAGACTACAATCCTCCTCTCTTTTTTTCCTGTTTATTGATTGTCCAAAGTCCTACATTTCCTCCTTTTACATCAGCAGGATTGTGCGTGTGTGTGTTTGTGTGAGTGTTTTTGTGTCCATGCTTCCGGACAGCATGAGACTCAGGCCTAGATGTAAACTCATCCTCTCATGTTCAGTCCAACAGTCTAGAACACTCAAAATCAATAAAGCTGTAAGGTAGGTGTGGCAATATGACCAAAATCTTAAATCACAAAACAGGTCATTTTATTTTACGATACTAATATTCTCAGTCTCATTTTCTCCAAACTATTTACATTCACTTAAGATATGCCTTGAAAAAGAAGTGTACTTAATTGTATTGAATGTGTACTATAGTGTACTTCAGATCTTAATGATAATATAATATTAATGAAATAAATAGCTACTTAAGTGTACTTAAAGACAGTTCACCTTCATGACTGTTTCTAACAAACTTATGTAGACTTTTAAAAATCATAATAATAATATCAAATTAAAAGTGTTACCATAGTTTTAAAATCATTGTTTTAATGCGCTTCAAAGTACACTTATTTTGATGTGTTGACTAACATAAAGCACATGTAAAGCACTTAATTATAATTTTATTTTAACTGCAGTGTGTTGTTTAATATTTAATTTAAGGTTAATATATTTTTTTATTAAAACATATTAAATTAAATTTTGAACTGGAACTTCATCATTATAAATGTGCAATTGCAAATATATTACATACATGACATACAAGTTTCAATAGAAATTACATTAAAGTATATTTTATTTTACAATGAATGCTTTTCAGTACATTCAGCAGTACACTTTAACCATATTTCAAAAATGATAAATGTAATTATGAAATTACGTACATAGATGTACTGAAGTCCTACTTAAAGGGATAGTTCACTTTGAAATTAAAATTTGGTATCTATCAGCTTACCCCAAGGGCATCCAAGATGTAGGTGTCTTTTTTTCTTCAGTGGATCCAATTTTGATGTTTTTAGGTCAAACCGTTCTAGTCTGTCAGTCATATAATGGCAGGTATAGGTCACTGTCTCTATAAGAGGGAAAAAGAACATGCACAGAGAAATCCAAATTAAACAATTCCCCATCGTAACTACACATTGATGGCCTAAGACACGAAACGAGCGGTTTGTGTGAGAAAACGAACAGTATTTATATAGTTTTTTACCTCTTGTACACAACCATGTCCAAGTGATCTGAGTGCGCACACACATCCGGTGTGTGACGTGTGTGTGTGCGCGCTCTGGCTCACGCTGCATTCACACGGGGCGTCGGCGTCAACGCTTGACGGAGGCGTGTCTGAAGCATGGTGCTGACGCGCCGTCATAGTTACAACAACCAATCACATACTTCTCTGGTGTTGCATGAACGGATTGGGTATTTGCATGAGGCGATCTGATTGGCTGATGAAAAGTTGCGTCAGCACCACGCTTCAGACACGCCCTCCGTCAAGCGTTGACGCCGACGCCCCGTGTGAATGCAGCGTGAGGTCGGAACTGTCAGTTTTCTAAATCGTGTCTTAGGCCATCAATGTGTAGTTACGATGGGGAATTGTTTAATTTGGATTTTCTGTGCATGTTCTTTTTCCTCTTATAGAGACAGTAACCTATACCTGCCATTGTATGACTGACAGACTAGAACGGTTTGACCTAAAAACATCAAAATTGGATCTACTGAAGAAAAAAAGACACCTACATCTTGGATGCCCTTGGGGTAAGCTGATATATACCAAATTTTAATTTCAAAGTGAACTATCCCTTTAAGTGGGTCAAAAAACACTCTAAAATTCATCTAATTGCATTTAATATAAATATAAGATATATATATATATATATATAAATGTAAAAAAACTCACTTATAGTATATTATTTTGAAGTATATTATTTCTGAAATAAGTCATTTTAAAAGTATGCTAAAATGTAGCCTATACTTCTTTTTCACAAGGGATAGCCAATAATGTTTACACATGAATACTTTGTGTGTATTTGACCAGTTACCACATTTAAATAAACCTCTGGTGAAAATTAAAAGACCAAATAAACTGTTGAAATTTTTTTTTTTTTTTAACTTCTGTTGACAACATTGTTTTCTTCATCCGCACTGAAAGAAAGAAACTGTTAAAAGACCTCAGATAATATGAGGGAAAAAAAACATATCTAAACAAATGTATTTGAAGAAAATTTCATGAAAAATTTTAAACAATCACTCATTTCCTTGAATACAAGAGATGGAGGATGGATGGAGGATGGATAGAAAAAACAGCAATAAATTGCTGCACAAAACTTGCGACACACCTGCACAAAAACTGCCCACACCTCCCAACGACCAGGCGCTCTGTCTGTCTGCAGCCGACGTAAGAAAGACCCTATCCAGGATTAACCCACGAAAGGCTGCGGGTCCTGACAACATACCTGGCCGTGTACTGAAAGACTGTGCTGCACAGCTGACGGATGTCCTAACAGATATCTTCAACACCTCGCTGAGCCAGGCAGTCGTCCCCACATGTCTAAAATCCACAACAATCATACCGGTACCAAAGAAATCACCTGTGTCCTGTTTAAACGACTACCATCCCATAGCACTGACCCCAATCATGATGAAGTGCTTTGAGAGGTTAGTCATGCAAAAAATCAAAAACCGCCTCCCCAACACACTCGATCCGCTCCAGTTTGCATACCGTCCAAACCGCTCTACGGACGACGCAATTTCCTCCACCCTCCACCTGGCTCTTACTCACCTAGAAAACAAAGACTCCTATGTTAGAATGCTGTTCATTGACTTCAGCTCGGCATTCAACACAATAATCCCACAACAGCTCATAAATAAACTAAACCTGCTGGGCCTTAACAATTCCCTCTGTAATTGGATCCTGGACTTTTTAACCGGAAGACCTCAGTCAGTCCGTGTCGGCCACAACACCTCGAGCACTACCACACTGAGCACAGGTGCCCCACAAGGCTGTGTGCTCAGCCCGCTGCTCTTCACGCTGCTGACCCATGACTGCACTGCCAAGTTCAGCTCCAACCACATCATCAATTTTGCTGATGACACAACAGTGGAAGGTCTCATCAGCAACAACGATGAAACGCACTACAGAGAGGAAGTGGCACAGCTGGCTGAATGGTGTGGCGCTAACAATCTGTCCCTAAATGTGGAGAAGACAAAGGAGGTTGTGGAGGAGGAGGAGGAACTCCACTGACCACCCCCCACTGAACATCGACAGCTCGACTGTGGAGAGAGTCAGCAGCACTAAATTCCTGGGGGTGCACATCACGGAGGATCTCACCTGGACCACCAACACCATGTCACTCTCCAAGAAGGCACAACAGCGCCTACACTTTCTCCGCCGGCTGAAAAGAGCAAGTCTCCCACCACCCATCCTCACCACATTCTACAGAGGCACCATTGAGAGTGTGCTGACCAGCTGCATCACTGTCTGGTACGGGAACTGCAGTGCTGCTGACCGTAAGACCCTCCAGCGGACAGTGAACACGGCTGCAAAGATCATCGGTGCCCCTCTCCCATCCATCCTGGACATTTTCCTTGCACGATGCTCCAGCAAAACCAACAGCATCGTGAAGGACCCCACCCACCCCTCCCACAGTCTCTTCCAGCTCCTACCATCAGGAAGACGGTACCGGAGCTTCAGAGCCCGCTCCGCCAGACTGCTCAACAGCTTTTTCCCCCAGGCTGTGAGAGCCCTGAACTCAGATCACCCCGCCCCCTCTGAAACCCCATGCAAACCCCTACCTCCTGAAACACGGTTTATAGTGTTTTACTTTATTGTTGTATGTCTGTATTTATGTAGCACCGTGGTCCTGTGAGGCACGACATTTCTTTCCACTGTATGTCCCCACATGTAGCGGAATGACAATAAAGCTCAACTTGAACTTGAACTTGAAATTGTCAATGAGAGCTGTTGTAATTAAATGATCTCCACAACGGTAAATTGGATTGTAGTGTTTTAGCATGAGGGTTTAGCCCAGCTGATCTAATACACAGAGCAAACTCAACAATAACAACAACAACAAAACAACCCATAATCTTTTGCTTTACAAGGGAATGGATAACAAAGGAATACATTATATATTATGCAAATCATAAGCTGGCTGGTTACCGAAATCCCACATTGTATCATTGTCTAAAAACAAAAAGCAAAAAAGATGGAAATATATTTTTGTTCACAGTATTTTACCTCATTGTATTTGCTCGCTGTAGCAGCATACAATAATTATACCTGTTCCAGCGCTCAAACAGACAGATTTCAGATGAGTCAGTCATAAAAACACATCTGCAGCGCTGCTCAAGCCTGATCGTTACATTCACACAATTTCACAGCAAAAAGCAGCTTTATAACCACACTCGCAGACATGACAGCAATTACATAGAACCGCAATCATTCTGAAACATAGTACAGATACACACAGAGAGAATGAAAGAAAAAGAATAAAAGGAGGAGAAAAAAATGGTCTGGTTATTTAAGTGATTTCTGTGTTAAAAAAAGTCATTATTTAGTCACCTTCATGTTGTTCCAGTCCTGTATGACTTTCTGTTCTTCTGTGGAACACAAACAAAAACAGCTCTTTATCTACAATGACAACATACAATGGCCAGCGGCTGTCAAGCTCGACTGTGTGCTATTTTCAAATACTTCTGACATCATACAAGCTTTAAGTAAAGAAAATGTTTCAGAATAATGCTATTATATGACTTCAGAAGACTTGAAATGTTGTTCACAAGTCATATGGAGTACTTCTATGACTCTTACATTGTATGTAAAAGAGAATATTGGACCTTCTGCTCAATGACTTCTTATGTGAAATAAAGTCATGTGAGTTTGGAGCATGAAGGTTAGTAAATGAAACCAGAATTAGGTTTCTGCATCTACTTCAGAAATGCTCAGGGTTGAGCACATCCATATTTTCACTCTTCAATCACAGTAAGCGGTGCATAATCACACACGTAAACCTGACATAACTGATTAATGATCGTTAAGGAGGGTTATAGTACTAACTGCAATTAACCAGACGGTGTTGCATTAATTTGATGGCGTGTCTATTATGACCTCTCAGAGGAGACAAACATCTGTTCCTACTGTGCAAACCTGACAGACAGCCCAGAGAGAGATGCTTAAAAACCAGACAAAACAGTCCAAAGAGTTGATAGCTACATCCATTTAGCCAAGATTAAAGGGTTAGATCACCCTCATGTCATTCACATAAGAGTTTCCATAGAAACACAAATGAAAATATCATTAATAAAATAGTCCTTCCTACATCCATTTAGCCAAGTTCATAAATACATTAACGGGGCTGAGGGTTAGATCACCTTTATTGTGAAACTCAAAACACAGGCATGTGGCAAACATTAACACAGACACAGAGAGTAATAGGGCAAGCGTGGGTCGAGAGTTTAGGGCAAGGCAGAGAGACATAGAAACACAAATGAAAATATCTAAGGGTAAATCCAGGAAACACGGGCAGAAGTCAAGCACAGGAAAAATCAAAAGGCACAGGAAAAAACAATAATATGGGCTGAAAGATTTCTAGGAGAGTGTCCTTCCTGAGTGGAATGAAAATTGTGTGTCTATGTATTGTTCTCAGGTGTGTGCCAAAAGCTGTGTTGGTGCAGTGGATGATTTCTTTGAGTGAGCTTCTGTGTGGTGTGAAACAATGTGATGGGTGAGTTCTGGTGGTGAATAAATACATCATAAAAGTAATCCATTTCAAATGAGCATTTTCTGAAGAGACACAATTGCTTTATATGATTAATAAATTTAATTCAGGCTTTTATTGTGAGCAATCAATGCAAATACATAGAGCTCATTAAATATGGTAAACGGAAGCTCAACGGTATTTGTGACATTACTTTTATGGTGTCCTATTAACTTTTTAATGCTTGAAATTTGTGGTGTAATGGACTTCCAACAGAAATCTCTCCGGTTTCATCAATATCTTCATTTGTGCTTCAAAGATGAATAAAAGTGCTTGTCGGTTTGGAATGACATGAGGGTAAATAAATCGATAGAATTTGAATGTTTTGCTGAAATTCCCTTCAAAGAAATAGTTCCCCTTAAAAATTCTTATGTCTTTTTAACTGGTTGACCTTATTTCTTCAGCGAAACACAAAAATAGACAAAGTAGTCATGAAATATGGTATGGTATATACTTTTCTGAGAGTTCTGTGGTGCTTTTTTTTTGGCCTGTAGCTTGGGATCTTGACCAGTATTGGGGGTAACTCGTTACTAGTAATGTGAGTTACGTAATCAGATTACCTTTTTTTCAAGTAACTAGTAAAGTAACATGTTACGTTTGAAAATATCCGAGTTACTTTTTCAAATAAATATTGCAAGTTACTTTATTTTCCCATGTATTGACTGAAAGCTCTCCTGTCCACATGATGAGAGGAATCGGGAGTAAGTGCAGAGGCGTTGTGTTTGCTGTGAGAACATGATGCTTACTTTAATTTTAGACTAAATGTAACATGCATTTACTCATCTCACTTGCACAAAAAAAACAGATTCAGTTTTCCTCAAAATCAACAAAAACTGTGAAATGCAAACTCAGAATATGATGCAAATCTGCAATAATTAAATATGTGAATGTTGTGTGCATTTGAATTCTCTGGTGCACAAACATCCTAGACAAGATCATGTCTACATTCACATCATTCATTTGTAGATGCACAGGTTAATGCCATCAAGTCTTCCACAAAGCATCTAAATCGTCTCTGTACAGGAAACTGTGTGTTGGAGACAGAAAGGAGGGGAGAGAAATAGAATTCTGCAGAACATTAACCTTCTTTATCGGTCTCGAGACCAGCTCATCCTGAACACCTGCTTCATTACCTCTGATCAGCTATTCACACTCTCCTCTTAGGGCTGATTTGATCAAATTACTGAGTATGCGAGAGCTTTGTGCTGCAAGTAAATGACACTACATGATAAAACTAAAACATATAAAAACACGAGTACTTCCACTATCAACAACATTGCAAGCAAGCATGCAAAACTAGAATGCTGCCAATAAGCAAGCTATGAAACAGAGAAAAATGGAACATTTCCATTATAATCATCAATGCTCATTATGCTGAAAGTGATGCAACTAAACTAGAATGCTCCCGCTTGCATTGTAGACAGCTTATTTGATTGTAATGGGAGCGTTTGTCTCATGGCTCATTCTCAGTTTAGACGGGTGTTAGTTTCACTGGAGTGTGAAGAGCTTGTGTTTTAGTTTAATCAGCTGATGAGAGCATGAATCAGTGCAGATTAGCACTGCTGCTTCTGATACTGTCAGTCAAAGCCGTTCAATCTCTCATCTCAATATTCATGTGATTTAAATTAATCAGAGAGACTCTTATCAAGAGAGAGATATGTCACATCTGAGGATGTCTGAGCGCTCATCATCATCATCTTCATCATCATCAAACAGACCGCATGAGAGGGATTAGGAGACAGATGGATGTTTTTAACCATCAGGATGAGGTTCTAAAGTGTTAGATAATCCAAAACTGAAAATCATGTACTCACCTCCCACTTTCAGTAGAACAGTTTAGCAGAATCTCCAAGATGTGTTACTTGTTTTGCTTCAGGTTTACAGCAACAGAATGCTCATTTTTGGGTGAACTATTGCTTTAATATCTGAATCAGTTTGACTAACAAACAAAACAAAAGAACACAAGCAACACACACACACACACACACAGAGAGAGAGAGGAAAGCAGACACAGGCAGAGAGAGGACTGATATATTTAGTGATGCTCTATTTTGGTGCATCTCAGAAAAACAGCTAAGATGGAGAGCAAAGATAATGTAAGAAGTTATCACAATTACATGCTAGCTGAAGAAAGCATCCCATGATTTTGATTCCTGTTTATGTTGCTGTGAGATTGAAAAACACAGTTAGCTTTAAATCAGGCTGAAGTTTTATAAATTTAAACCCAGTTCACAAGTTAGCAATAGTACATTGTTTTTGTTGTTTATATAAAAATCTTTGTTTCTTCGTCTGGTTCAAATAACTTTGGGGTATCAAATTACTGTATTAATAATATTACTGTATTCATTAATTAATTAATACAATTCCTAAAACTCAACTCATCAGCGCTTCTTCTGAAACAGAACGATGAACGTGAAGCCGAGATGAATCGCTGTGAAGAAAAGAGGTGATGCTACGTGAGGTGATGCAGCGCGTCTCACGCGTCTCATTGGACTAATTATCAAAAGCGAAAGTCAGCTCGTGGGCGCTCGTGGGTAATTATCTAATGAAGTGTAATTTAGATGATAATGTGTCATGTTTCAATTTTAGTGATCATTTCAAAATGACCAAGGCGGCAGACAGCAGACACCCTGCAGATTCTTTATTTTACAAACAGCACAAAGTTTTCTTTATTTTATGAGTGTAAAATATACAAATTTTGTTGTTATTATGAGTGTAGATTCGATTGAAGTGAGAGCTTATCTGTACGATCAAAAATTACGGAGATTTGTACTGCTCTTATACTGTACAGTTATCAAAAATGATGGAGTAATTTAAATTAGAAGCCGGCGCCACAAACCGCCATGAGGCGTTAAACCCAACCCCAGAGAGTTAAACCTGTACCCTAACCCACCTCTAACAGCAGCAATGAACACAACAGGTACATTGTGCCTAACAATATATATGTAGGCCCTACGTATGTGTGTTTAACTACATAGTAGTTAAAAACACCTAATATAAAGTGTGACCATTTTTTTACATTCACTCCATTGTACAACATGATCAGACCACAAACTTGTCCTCATTCATTCTCATTTTTGACAGGTCATTTTTACGTTGACATATTTCCTCATTAGCACAGAGAACGTCAATAATAATTAGTTGGCCAGGTGCTCAAATCCACACCAAAGAGCTGCGTCCCTCTCTCTGCAGCTCTCTCTCTCTCTCTTTTACACCCACTGTTCTGTTAAATTGTGTACAGAGGTTGTGCCAATCAGATGTGTCCCCATGGGCATAAGCGTTTACAGCAAGTCTCTGTGTTTGACTCTTCTAATGAACAGCTACACTTAGAAAAACATCTCGTTTGCCTCTCGTCTCGTCTGTTTATTGCCTATTTCTGGGGGATTTAATTAAAAATACCCAGAGGAAAAAAACAAATCACAGTAAACCTTTTGAAAAGTTGACTATTTTCTCAGCAGTTACATAAAAATGAGTTTAGTAAGGGGTTCTCTGGAGAGCTTGATTCCACCAGTCAGTGCATCCGGCATTACATTACATACATCGCTCTACTAAAGTACAACTAAAGTGGGCCAAAAAAGCATGTAAAAATTCACTTTTAATGATATTTTTTAACACTAATTAAATCACTTATATACAGCGAGGATGCAGTAAGTCATTACAAAAGAAAAAATTTAGTACCGAATGAAAAATGCATGAAGTATTAGAATTATGTATTATTTTTATATCAAGTATTTTTTTTGAAAGAACGCTCAAGTGTATCTTTTTCACAAGGGTTATTTAAGGTATGTGTGAGTATGATACGTGTGTGTGGGAGGACACTCTGGACATCAACTCTATCTTCAGGTTGTCCTCTGGGTGATAAATGAAAGCTTTTCTATTGCCGAGTTACTCTGCTTTTCACGGCGCACTGCAAAAAGGCACTTGTTGGGTAACAGATGTGGGCGAGAGGTTGGCTGTATGTAAGCCGTCAGCCTCTTCGCCAGCAACGTGACAGGAGTGGAAGAGCTAATGAAGCACATTAGTGTGGGTGATAAGAGACACGCAATCCACTCATAATATAATATACAAAAAATGCTGATGGTCTCTAAACGATACACTCAAATTCAATAGACTGAGAACAGATCCATACACACTGAATGAGCAGGAGAAAGAGGTAGAGTCAAAAACCTTAAATGGGTCACACATCATTATACACTCATTTTTACAAATAAAGACTTTTAAGTAAATGAGATGAAGTCCAGGGATCCGAGTTAAGCTAAAGGTCAAGGTTTAGCTAGTTAGCACAGCCCCATTAGCCTTCTCATGGATTTTGTAACTACTTCATTTGACTGCAAAAAGCATCTTTTTACTGTACATGTAAAAAAACAAAATTAGTCTGAACATAATTTTTTTATTTATCATTACAATTATCCAGGTGCTATGCACTTTACTTTAAACTCAACTTTTGTGAATTTAATTGAAAAGCTTAATGAGAAATTACATGTCAAATGTCAAAATTTTAATTCAGGGCTAAACTTTTTCAGAATAAATGAGCAAAAATCAAAATACCCTACAATTATCCATGCTCTACCTCTGCATAATATAAAATCTGTGGTTGGGTTACTAAACAGCTACAGCACTTTAACAAGCTTTCAATAAAAATAAAATGCATGCTGGCAGGGTTTGGTAATAAATATGGTGTTAAATAACAAATAAATATAAAAAAAGAAAGAAAGAAAATAATGGTCACTCTTTAGTTTAAACTCCTAATTTACTGCTTATTATAGCTAGTAAGTTAGTTGTTAAGTTTAGATATGGGGTGAATTAAGGGATCTGAAATATCACCATGCAGAATAAGGCATTAATATGTGATTTATAAGTACTAATAAACAGCCAATATGCTAGTAATATGCATGCTAATAAGCAACTAGTTAATAGTGAGAAATGGTATAAACTAACTTGTTACCGAAATGCACTGTGCAGTCTGAAAGGATTGGGGATTTTGTTGAAAAATACTTTCGTTACTCGTTTCTAATGTTGAGACTCTTCAGCAGGATCTGCAGAACAGAAGGTGCTACACATAATGACACAGTAGCACAAGCTCTGACAAACTTTACCACATTTACTCTTTTTTTTCTGGTTGTTTTAGAATAATATCTAGACTTCCTCTCTATTATCTCACTGTGACGGGACTGGCCAAGTTTCTGAACAATGAATAATCATCGCTGATATAGACATATGTTAACGTATTCAGATTTAATTTGAGGATTTTATAATAAGAGTTTAACTGTACTTTAATTTTAATAAATGATCTTTTGTTGGGGGAAATTGTTAGTTCTGCAAACAGTATGTGTTCACTGTACAGTACAGTTCTTTTAATTAAAAAGATGAAAGAACATTTGATTTCTCATATTATGACGACTTTAAAACACTGAAATTATGTTTGCAAAAACAACAACATAATTCAAACATTGCAAATAAGACTTTAGGCACAAAGCAAGTAACAGAAATGAAAACACTCATTGCATAGTATTTATTAATTTAACAATATCAGTATAATCTCTGGTTGTTGATATAGAAGTCCAGAAACCCTGAGCTGTTTCATGTTTTATGTAGGCTATAATATCTGTAATAACATCTCATTGGGCTGGAGGTAAATTACTTAGCAGATGAGACAATCATATCTCCAAACAAATAAAACATCACACTTTATATTTAACCTCAGGGAGCAATATTCAGCAAAACCATTTATCAGAATATCCTCCGAGATCTGCGGCTGATGATAATGGCTGCTTCTGGGAAGAACATAAAACTGTACGTGCTGTACGGTCACGAAGGATGATTTGAGTCAATTTCAACCTCAATAGCGGCCGAACACATTTATACTGGCAATGTAGAGATCTGACATCTACTCAGATACTGCTGGCATCTGTATAGAGAGTCTGTAGGATGAGAGACAGGCAGAAATAACCAGAAGAGCTGAAGAACATGCTGACTCATACTACCTAGTGAATCACACCATAATGAGAGGCTAAACTACATCTGATAAAAATCCTGTTTAATAAATCACAAGCTTATACTGTTTTATAAGATACAGCAGAAACAGATTAACATTAAATCAAGTAACTTCAGCATGTAATTCAGCCCATGGGTTGTGCTTGCTGATGTGTTATTACTTTTCTAAGTAATCAGGTATATGATATCTGTTCTCCAGAATATCACAGACTTGGCGGTTGTTTTAGCAGTATGCAACCACCCAAAAAACCCTAGAGTTAACCAAATATCAACATGCTAAAAAGCATTCGCAATACATCTGCATAGGAGCGCCCTGGCAACAGAAATTATTTTTTCCAGATCATTTTTTCTTCATTTATATGTCGACATTATTATGTACAAAAACCATATGATCACCTATATTTAAATACAGCTTTCCTGAATGGCAATGCCAAGGGTTTGAACTGTTAAAATGTAAATGTGTAGCTTGAATGCAATGTAAGTTGGTTTGGATAAAATACATAAATATAGAAGGATAATCCAGACAATTTTCAAAAGGAATTGAAAATTGTTTTTCCATTTGCGTTTTCCATATGTGGACGCATAATTTGTAACAATCAAAATGCAACTGCAAAGGCATGGGACATACAGTTGCAAATGTACTTTGCTTTTCCATTTGAAATTGCTTTCGCAAAAGTGAAAACGCAAACGGTAATGCAAGATTTGCAATTGCATTTGGATTATGTCAGTTTATGCATCCACATATGGAAAATGCAAATGAAAATACAATTTGCAATTCCTTTTGAAAATTCCCTCCATACATAAATGTAGACTAGTCTAAATGTGGTCGAAATTTACATACAATAATAATTTAATATAATATTGACCAACACAGATGACAAACTGGATGAACTACACCAGTAGGCAGAGTCTGACCAATCATATCTGACATCATTTACATACAGAAGTCTTAAAGGCACAGTAGAAGAGTCAGAAAGAGAGAATAAAAAATAAAATAAAAAGATTTTGACTTCAGGTAAATAGTTAATTCAGTTCTCACTGACTCAAAGATCTAGTCGCAGCAGTAAGGGAAGATTTTGGGTTCAGAGGATTTGGGAACACAGTGCATATGGACTGCTTTTATGACATTTTATGTTGCTTTTAATCTTTTTTGAGGCTTGAAAGTTTGACTCTCCACAGGAACTTTCAATCTCTTCATTGTATTTACATAGAGAAGAGCAACAAATAACAATCAATACAGTGTTGCCAAATCCACGATTTTCATGATTTAGTTGTATACTGTTGCCGCGGGGGGTTTTTTTTAAGCAAATTTGAAGCGAAACCCTATTTTTCCCCCAGAATGCAATTAAACTAGTTTTGGCCATTATTGGGATCATTTTGAGTACCAATTGGGCTTGTTTTATTACACAGACCTGGCAACCCTGAATCAATAGTTAAAATTTATCTTCATTTTTAGGGCAAATTAATCCATTAAGAATGGCTTTGATAAACATCAGTTCTAAAACTTTGACTAGAAAGTGTGTTTGTATCATCCAGGTCAAATCAGAGGTTGGTGTACTTGTACTAGATCAAGAGCAGGTGCTTGTCGCTCTCCTTGCTGTCGCTCTCAATCAAAGAGGCTTTTCATTTCTTCCGAGCATCCTGTGGATGTCACCTTCTCCTGTCTTATCTGTTTGTCTGCATACCTTTCATTTCCAGCACATAAACACATGTATAACCCCATGACTCTTCATTTCACCTCCCACATTCACCACACGAGTGCTGCAAGGTGGATGGTAATTCATTTTTCTCTTTTGATTTTCTCCTATCAAGGATAAATCCGTTGCTCAGTTGGGCTCTTCATGCCTCGTTCTATGCCAAACACCACATCAAAGAGGAACAGAGGATGGGTAGAGCACTGAGGATGAGGGATGAAGGAAGAAAGTTGGTTTGCCAGGACCAGCACAGTGCCAGGTCTGCTTTCCCCCAGTATGCCATTCTGGATTTTCAGAGGCATCAGAGGAAGCTCTCCACGCTCCCTGTCCCATATTCATTCCCCTGCCTTCAGGGGCCACAGACACACAGTACTGCCAAATCCTTAATGAAAGAACACCGTCAAGAATCGACAAGGCTGGCAGAAGGACAGAGTGGCCATTTGGAGATTATTGAACTACTGTTCTCACTGTTTACATCAGTGACAAACAAACACACTTTAGTTACCTAAAGAAAACAGCAATTCACACGCTGATTCTGTAAGAGAGAGTATCACTGTGCCTTATTTAGCAACACAACATCTGAGCTGCATAAAAATAACTACTGTGTAAATATTAATAATAATGTTACTGTAATTGCTTTATGTTACAACAGCTCAGGATGTAGTGCATCCAAAATTTCATTTTATAATTAAGCAGTGGAGTACACTGTAAATACAATCACACTTTATTGCTTTTATTAAAAAAAAAAAGGTTACGACATTACAAATATTAAAGCTGCATTTTATGTTTCATTGTGTTTTTATTAGTGAGCAGCACATAAAAACCTGTGTTCAAATCTGTGTTCTTGCTTTACGCTGAAATATTTTGTTAACCATACAATACTGTTTACCGTTTTGAACTGTTGGGTTGGATTTAATGGGACATTAGACTTCCAGTCACATCATGTCCATAAACAAAAAGAAGGTCTGGCTATCATGTGTGTGAGAGAGGAGCGTCTGTAGCTTGCTTTGAACTAGTCTGCTAGGTAGTGTTTAACAAGGACATTTCTAAACTGCAATCCTTGTTGACCTTTGAAAGAATTCTCAAATTGTGGAAAGTCTGCAAAAAGGGACCGACAGAACGCAAGTCAAAACAAGATCCAAACCAGAGTGACAAATACGAGACATAGGATGTGTTTACACTTGTAGTTCAGTTGTCTAGGTTCTTTTTTCTATGGACAAATAAGAAAATTATACATTTAGCTGGTTCATTTGGCATTCATATTGATTGAAATTTCTGTTCTCAAATTTTCTGTTAGTTGGTCTTTATTGGTACTGTGCTACGACGGCGTTTTAGTGCCACGAAAAAAAAAAAAAAAAACGAGATTAAAGTCATAATATTACGAGAATAAAGTCGAAATGTTTCAAGAATAAAGTCGTAGCAGTACGAGAATAAAGTCGAAATATTACAAGAATAAAGTCGAAATGTTACGAGAATAAAGTCGAAATATTACGAGAATAAAGTCGAAATATTACGAGAATAAAGTCGAAATGTTTTCGAGAATTTAAATTGTAGAAATTAAAGTTATAATATTTCAAGAGTATAGCCTATATTGCGCATGCAAATGCCCCGCATTGAGAGCACCGGAAGAAGTTGCCAGGCCACCGGAATTGATTTGATATTGTTGCGATATCCGAGCGGCCGCATCATTTTACTGGGATGCGGAAGAGTCAATTTTAAGGACTCGCGGAAACAGCTTAATATCAAGAATATTATATTTATTAACAGACTGAACAGGAACAACTGTTTATCTTAACATCAGCTCACACACTCAATCGACATTCCTTTGGGGGGTGCTGTAGCTCTCTTGTTTAACCCGTTTTTAATACACTACAAATATATGTGGGATTATTAGCAGAAATCATACCATATGTCATACTCGCGGGCACAGAATGCTTGGAAATAATATTTAATGTCTTCCATTGCATTCGTTATTTGTAGTGCGCCAGCCACCCGATAGCAATAGCTTTGTGCTTTTGGTGCTTTTAATATAAAACAAAGTCTCAGCTTTCAAAATCAGTTTTATAGCGAAACACAAATTATGTGTCTTACAATAATGTGATTTTCAAGCTCTTTAATGTGGCGTGACAGATCGCTGTATTTATGTGAATCAATTCATTAAATTATTGTGAAAATTCCACCACTTACTCCGCAAAAACATGTGGCATCCAAACGTTCATTCCTCATATAGCCTGTTTAAACAGCAATAAAACATTCTAAAGGTTGAAGTGGACCAGGCCCGGCGTCAAGGGCAGGGGCGGACTTAACCATTAGGCAAAGGTAGGCGACTGCCTTGGGCCCCCAAAAGCCAAGGGCCCCCTAAAATGCTTTTCATATACAAGATGCGCATTAAGCGCGGACACGCGAACGGTTGCGGTTTAAGGTGTTTATTACCACGACAACCGTCTGTGTGTACGAGTTGAACGTGCTTCTTGTGTATCCTGCTTGTAGCAAATTAAAATATTATGCATCTTACGCTGACTGCCGCGCAAGCGTGAGGTCTCTCTTTCCTAGCGCGCGCACACACCTCTCTCTCTCTCTCTCTTTCTGCGTCTGCTCTGTTCAGCGAGCGGCTGAAGGGAGCTGCGCTTTCAGTTAAAACACAGATATGTTGCTTCTCTAATATTACATGCAAGTATAGCCGAAATCACAGCACAGCTGTTGTCTATATCTTATGTGTAGCCTATTTGATTTTATCAGACGACGGCTGGATTATAAATCAGGATTTTTGTGCAGATTAACATCTTGGAAGGGAGAGCTGGTTAGCCTATGTCTTAATGGGTCGCGTTTCAGTCAATATTTCATAATCATCCCGTTGTCTGACAACAGAAACCAAAAATATACCAATGAAAACAGTTTTATTGAGAATTTAGCTGCACAGAGAGGCAAACAAATCTAATAATAAATAATAAATGGACATTTTGCATGTTCAGAAGAAGAGCTGCCCTGTCCTGTGAAAATGTAAACAGGTTTGTGTTAGTAAATTGCTCAGTGCAAAGAAAGAGAAGTAATAGGAACATGATATTTCTATGTTTTTTTTTCCATGTGTCTAATAGACATGGACAAGTTCTTTGAAAAGCATCTATGACCTATGAAACATGTCTAGTCTTCATGCTCTATGTATGTTAACTGGTTTCACTAATAATACACATATATTGCATAAAGCATCCATATTTGTCCATGCCCATGTTGATTAGAGTATTAAAAACTTGAAAAGTATTAATTTAAGGTACATTTAGAACAGATAAAAATTAAAATTAAAATTTTACCTGATAAAGTACAAACTATAGAATGAATGTGCATTTTCAATAATCCAGTCTGCAGTTTTTGTTCAGACCAATGCGAAAATCTACCCACATAAACCCGTTTTAAATAATATAATAATTTATACTTCTGACTCATCCCTTTTCTTAAAAAAAAAAAAAAACGGTTTAAAGGTTCCATTGTGAGGTTTATCATTTTATAATTTATTTAGTTTTTTTGTTAAAACTTGTATCTCACTATAAAACTGCACTACAATGTGCACACTATAAAAGCAACTGGTGCAAAGCTGGTAATCACTTAATCCACATCCACCAATTGCGCGAATGCTCCGTTACCTCTCCCTCCTCTGATCATTTGATCAGTCACCCCACTTTGTTCCAGAACCTCGCAAATTACAAATGAAGCACTGCCTCCAAGAAGCCTAAACGCGTTGATTTTAACCGTTTGATGCGGACGATCACCGGTGTATTTAGAACATTCACAAATTCAAACGTGCTTTCGCGCTTTGTCTGGCGCTGAGCCAGAAATAGATGTGCTCAGTGCTTTTAGCCTTATATCACAACGATTCAGTGTTTTCAACCACATAAAATTTGGTTTCAGACATTTAAATTAATTACTAGCAAAAAATACATTTGTTAAGTAGTACACACTGATGTTTGTAAGTTTGTTTAATGTGGTGTGTAAGGAAAGCGACAATAATAATTGACGGCGTGTTTTATATAGAACCCCCCCATTTTTTTTTTAACGAGGCACTAAAACGCCGTCATACCGTGCAGTCACACACAAGCAGTGTTTCCATTGCCCTTCAAACTGCGCAAATTGAAATTTCACAAAAACTCCCATATATCGCAAAAAAGTTTTTGCGCCCACATGGTTTTTCAGGCAATTCGAAAAAAGAATACTTTGCAAAACTGCAATGGAAATAGCTTTTCCACATTTACAGGTCACCATGGCACACATAAAAGTCACATGCATGTATAAGGGTCTTTCCTTGCCATTAAAGCCTGGATAACCCCTTATTTACACTGCACGCTTTTGCGGCACATTACAGCTCCGACACGGCCACTGGAGCTGATTGTGGCAACTCTAGTCAATGCTCATGTTTATACCAGCCATGCCGCAGCACATTTCAGAAGTGTCCCAGAAGCGGCTCTCCTCACTGCTTTGATAAAGATACACGACTACGCCTCCTTTAATTAAAATTAATGGTTAAAATAAAATGGTTAACGGTTGCATGTCTTCGTTTTATAATAATCAGTAACATTACCACCAGCCACTCTGCTTTATTTTCTGGAGGGTTACACTACAATGAGCAGTGTACCTCTGTAGTGTATAGTTCACTTATGTTAAGCAGAGACACCTATTAGAGTTACTGAATATTAAAGAGCTGAGGGGTCACTCATCAGT
This sequence comes from Schizothorax lantsangensis, assembly GCA_027422415.1. Lineage (NCBI taxonomy): Eukaryota > Metazoa > Chordata > Actinopteri > Cypriniformes > Cyprinidae > Schizothorax > Schizothorax lantsangensis. Next base: position 4,017,800 of record CM049862.1, read on the forward strand.
AAATTCAGTCACCCGCTGTGCCACATTTTGCTCACGGTCTAGATTTCATCCTCACTAGCAGATGCTCCCCTGTGCCCTCCGGTTTCAGAAACCGAGAGAGTGTGTATGAGATTGTCAAGGGGCCTGGGTGGAGATGGGTCATGATAGTTTTAAATTAATGTTGTATATGCATTATTAAAGAGCAGCAAGCCGAGATATGAGAGCACAGCATGCAGGCTCATTGCCAAAGCTGCCCACACGCACAGATACAACAGCACTGCTGAAATCAATCAGGACCCGAGCAACAACACACAACATGATGTTAGATCAATGAGCTGTTCACCAATAACATGATTATATGGGTTTAATAAATGCTGTAAGTATGAGTGAATCATAATTATAATTCCTGACTGTTGGACCAGAGCATTTTATATTAACAGAGATTGTGCTCTGATTAGTTCTACTTAAAAACCTAATGGAATGAAAATTAACCCTACTGTATATATTTTTTAAATTAATGTTTTCTTGTTGCACAGGATTCAGCAATGCATCCTAAAAAAAGTATTTTATCAAATATGAATGACTTTTTGTGGTATATAAGATTCTAGATGGATGCAGTTACACCGTGTATGATGTAGACATGCTTGGAATATGTCAGAAATAAAAGTTTACTGTTGGGGATTTGTCTAGACACAATCACTAGTTGTGTCTCCAATAACACGCTATACTCTAATTACTTATGCACTACGTACTCAACTGTGTAGTGTATGAATTGTATAAGGTTACTCTGTCATACATAATCAGAGTCTGATAGCCCCTCCCTCCCTAATGTAATTAAAGCTTGTGACATTTGAGTGCATGAAGTGTGTAACATTCCAGACTTTGTTAATTAAGTGCATCATCCGGGTATTTAACGAGGTTATTTTTCAATTTGGAATGTTCAATGTGACTACTTTCACTATTTATACTACAAAATGGCACGCAATAGTGCATAAGTGCACAAATTGGGATGCACCTTCTGATTAAAATGGGTTCCAATTAGGCGCATTGTTCTTGTCCATTGTAGACCGGTTACTCAGAGGTCACTTACAAACTAAGCAAATGTTGAAATTTTAACAAACTGTGTCCAATGCAAAATTCTAGATCAATAAATACTATTGATATGGAAGTATTTTGCCCACAGTAGTTCACCATACAAAGGTAAATGTGTCCGCTCCCTTAGTGCTGAGAATTTTTAGTGACTTTTCTGCAGGTTACATCATTAAGCCAGTAGATAGAGAAAAGTAACAGTCACTGAATCATTCAATTAACTAATTTGTTCAGGAAACACCGATGCTGAATCGTAAACTGCCTACTTACTGTACACTATGCCTTAAAAGTATGTACTCTTTTTGTGAAGAAAAGGTAGCTACTTTTGAAAATGTAGCAGAAGAGTAGGCAAGCTTTGGGATGTACTAATATGTCATAAAATTGCTGCATAGTTACATGCGTTCTGTCACTGTAAACCGGCCTGTCAATCATCCTGTCACAGTTCACATACACATACGCACTCAACATTTTAAAATTTACACTACTAAAACTATTTTTTTCTATGTTATTTTGCTGTTGTGCTGTTTATATCTTTATAAAAGTTCACAATGTTGTTTCAGATGAAATATAACAGATAACATTACATGAATATCAATAACTCAAACCCCTTTCACAGGGTGTCTCTAAAAACTGTTGGTCTCAATGTTTGTAGTTGTTTTAAGTGCTTTTTTTTGACTGAATCCTCCAAAGCACAGTAGGTTGTGGGCAAGATTAACCAGTGTGCATGGATCCACACTTAAAAATATAGCAGAATATCCAGGGACTTTTGGCATACACTTTTCAACATACTATGTAGGGGTTGGAATCTCGATTTTGAATTATATTTCTATTCGCTATATACATAGATTTAATTTTAGATTTGATTCTAAACTTTGAATTTCATTTTATTTACAATGAAAATGAAAAATAAAAGCGTACAGCTTTGCATCAACCTGTGAATGGTTTATGTGAGTGTCAAGTTGAGAGACATTGAATCAAAGAAAGTGGTTATCTGCTGGTTCCAATTAGTGGCCAATCGTTCGACGTTAGAAAAATATAAGTGTAAAAAATATAATACTGGTGCATTCTCAATGTTTAGTGATTTAGCCTCAGATACAGGATATGTTTGTTAGCTTTTACAAGCAGGTATTATTATTATTACTTGCAACCGCTTGCACGTCTATGTCAAACGCACTTCTGGTGTTTAAAAAGTACCTGGACACATAAGAGGTGGCAAATACAAAAAAGGTTGATGTTGACAGTGTTGGGTAAGTTACTTTCAAAAAGTAATTAATTACAGTTACTAATTACTTCATCAATATTGTATTTAAATTACTTTACTAATTACTCTGTCTGAAAAGAAACTTAGTTACTCAATAAGTAACTTAATTATTCAAATTGCTAATTAGGCTACATCTTAAAATCCCTATAAACCTTAATAGAAATTAAACTATGTATTCTTTCAATTTGAGTCAAACATAGAATAGTTTAGCCTTTTAGCTTTAAAACAACTGTAATACTTAAACTTTTTTAATAAACCTTCTTTGGTTAGCAAACAGAACAAAAAAGCTTAAAAGTTAAACAATACATTTCAGTTTGGCAAGATGTTCAGGAAAAGCCCAACTAGTAAAATCCGTACAGATTTATGTAAAAATAACATGTTAACTAGGTAAGAATAAATTACAGAAATGATTTGGGTGCGTGTCTATGGGGGAAGGGGCGGAGTAAACAAAGGCTGCACTTGACTTTGAAACTTGCAGCGCTGAAATCGTATGCCTGATGAAAAAAATATATATTTAAAACGCGTTCATATTTTAGAAAATGTAGTTAATATTTGCATCATTAATGATTTATCTTATCCACCTGCGACCCACCCTCAAATAATCAGAATACATTTTTTTATTACCCGACCCGCGGATTATCCACAGCACCCGCGGATATAACTGCCATCCGCGCATCACTACTGCGCACAGTGCGCAGATATCAACAGCATCACTGGGTTGTAAAGTTGCCAAGTTGAGGGAATTTGTATGTGTCGATTGTGTGAGAAGGATGCTTTTCATACAAGATCTGCAACTGGACAACCTTGGAATATGTTGACTTGATTCATATAATGAGGTTTGGGTCATACAAATTACGGGAGTTTTACCGGAGGTGAATGTAGCAAACATATAAAATACGCCCAGTGGGATTTTTTTTTTTTATAGCAAGATTAAAAATACGGGAAAATATTTAAACGGGATGACAGCGGGATAGAATGGTAAAATACGGGAGAATGGTTGACAGGTATACGGGAAAGACTGTACCTCAGTTTCATACGGATTACATAATCAGATAATATTCGTTTTCGATTTTAATTCGTTCAGTTAAAAGTGGGCACTTCAGGCTTTCAGATACAGGAAAGACTACCTAGCTTTAGTTTCATAAGGATTCTAATCAGATAATATTCGTTTTCGATTTGAATTCGTTCATTTAAAAAAAAGAAACGTCAAGCTTTCAGATATAAAGACTGGTCTAGCTTTACTTTCATAGGGATTACATAATCAGAAATATTAGTTTTTGATTTGAATTCGTTCATTTAAAAGTAAAATTCAAGCTTTTTAGATTCTATTGATTTTAGTCTCGTATGTAGGCTATCTGAGTATTTAAGGTTTCTCTGTGAATCAGGAAGATCTGAAAGTGAAGGAGCTGGCGCGCGGAGGGTTAAAGCGCTGCATTCAATTTGATCTTTAGAGGTAAATTTACATTTCAAATTCAATATTGATTTTAGAACTGTTGAAGTTATTTACTGTATGTAAGCAAGTACTTTATAAGTGGCAGTAATCCCTTACTTTACTTTTTCAGTGGATAAGTAATTTAATTACAGTAACGCGTTACACCCAACACTGGATGTTGAACAAGCTTGATGATAACATAACATTTAGAAAATTGATTTATGCTTTGGGGCTTTTTCTAATCTCACTTACTATTTAGGATGGATAGGCCACTATGTGCATTGGGATGCAGGATGAGTCATTCAGGACTGAATTAAGCAACTGTATGAGTGAGTCATTGCATCTTTCACCCATCTGATTTGTTCAAAAGCCTTGATTCATTCAAGAACACTACTACTGTATGCTGCTCAGAGACTATTTTTTTATGACTAAATCGTTCCTTTAAGCGGTTTACGGCAACATTTATCACAGAAGTCATTTTAATGTTTTAGGTGCATAAAGATGATGTAATGGCATGCAACACAGAGAAATATTGTATAAACATGCCAAATTGAAAATCAAGCTTTGAGTTTTGCCAACAAACTCCAGGCTCTGAAAGTAGCTTATAATGTCAGAAGAAAAATGAAGCTGTAAAGTCGCCCAGCAGTGAGACTAATAGATGGGCATCAGCACTGCTGAGGTCAGACGGCCTCTTTCTGACAGCACCCAAGATGACCAAGATGAATCCGCTTCCTGCTTCCAACAACTAATGATAACATCAAACCCTGTACAGAGGGACAGGCGTGATTTACTGAAGAGTAACACCAGAGTAATGTCTCTAATTCTTCCAGGAACTTCTGGACCGTACAGAGGAGGGGAGGAAACAGGCTTTGCCACTAATTATTTTCCTCTCTCTCTCTCTCTTAGTTCAAGCTCATTTCATCTCTCTCTGCTTACAGTATAATGCAAACACACGCTCAGAGATTAATTCATTTCAGGAGTAAAGACAGAAGAAAAAAAATACCCCAGAACTTTCTTCCACAATGAAGATGTCCATCTTTGTAATGTAATTGTGAAGCAACAGTTTTTTAGTAGCTGGTGATGTTTGAATCAAATCATGAATCACAAAAACAAACAATTAAATATTAATGCATACTATTCATTTTATTTGAAAGCATGGATGATAATGCAGGGGTATAGCACCGGACCTCCTTGTGATGTTTATTCACAGTCATTCCATTGTCACTTCTCATCAGTACTGAGGCTCGCATTCCAGTAAAAAGGCTCGATGCCCCTACTTAATATTTGGGAAGTGATTATCAAAAATGCAGAACGCACAACATGTTAAACCTACAGCAGCAGAAGAGCACATCGGGTGCCACTCATAAGAACAGGAACTGAGGCTACAGTTCACACATGCTTACCAAAATTGGACAACAGAAGATTGGAAAATGGTTGATGAGTCTCGATTTCTGCTGTGACATTCAGATGGTAAGATGAGAATTTGGTGTAAACAACATGAAAACATGGATCCATTCTGTCTTGCATCAGTCTTTCAGGCTGCTGCTGCTGGTGTAATGATGTGGAGGATACTAGTGATGTTAATGTTAGTTAATGCAATGTTAAAACTCAAACCAATATCTAGTGATGGCTACTTCCAGCAGGATAACGTGCCATGTCACAAAGCTCACCCACATTCAACTGTGGCCCACCCAGTGAGAAGTTGGTGATTTTCCAAATGGATAGACTTATAGATTAGAAACTTCATGAGACAAGCGTGTTTAATATATTAGCTTAGGTGCAGCTTAAGTGCGTCCTTTGTGGAAGGAAACACAAACGTTGTGCTAGATACGGTTCTCCACAACAAACTGAGTTTTTGCAGCCGCACACATTTCTACAGCCCTTGATGTTTACTCCTCTTTGAACGTGAACTGACAGAGACACTTGATCATGTGATCATCTGTAGCCCCGTTGTCTCAGACTGAGGTAATGCTTTACAATAAACTTCCTTTAGTTAACGTTGCATTAACTAACATTAACAATGAGCAGTACATTTGTTACAATATTTATTAATCTTCATTAGTTAATAAAAATACAACTGTTCATTGTTATTCATGTTAGCTCAGGCACGAATGTTATCAGATAGAACTTTTAATCTTAATAATGTATTAGTAAATGTTGAAATTAACATTAATGTTAATCAATGCTTTATATTGTGTAATGAACCTTAGTGCTGTATTTTCTGTTGGCAATTTGACAGACAGATTTCATACGGTATACACTTTGCCAACCCTGCTTTATGTAGATCCACCCACTTAAATATTTCTGGCCTGAAGTGCCATCAGTTAGTGAGGATATTCTGAGGATCAGGTGTTTGGAGGAAAGTGCTTAAAAAGGCATTTGTGACAGCAGGAAAGGAACGTTGTTTCATAGGCAAGTTATTACATTTTGATGAAAGATTACTAAAACTTTTTTTATTTTTTTATATATTATATTATTAGGAATAACATTCACTGATGAATCTTGCATAGTGAGACCAGGAATGTGTAAAAGTAAATAAAATCAATTTTGCATTAATGTTGAATTCAGTAAGCAGACCCCAGAAGAGAAACACTGCAACAATATATGGATATTAGATTTTTTTTTTCAATAAAATCACTCACCGGAAAATTGTGCTGTGAAGGAAAATGAAGCATCGTGAAAATCGTGAGGCAGTCTGAAGCTTGTGATAGAGCAGGTTCATATGAGGTGCTACAGCAGCCCCTCAAACTAATATAAATCTAGTCAAGATGGGTAAACTGTGCCACTTTCTACATTCACATTGCAAACAAGGTTATGGTGAAATATGAAATATCGCTCCTTTGAGCCTGCGGAAGCTTGTTTGTCTTGTCAACCCCCCCCCCCCCACACCACACACACACACACACACACACACACACACATTTGTAGGAAAAAAATAAATCTTTGAATGGTGGGCTTGTGTTTGCAAGTCCTCACTCTGATTTTTAGAAACAAATTTGGCCCTGACTCCCCTGCCCTCCAGCTTTTCAATTCAGCGGTCTAATAGTATTTCCTGCCTTTGGAGGCAAAGCACACTGGTAGACTACTATTAGTAGAGCCACTGACATTTACCCTACAGCAGCCATTTTAAGAAAAAATGCTTCATTTAATAATTCATAGCTAATATTCTTGACATAAAACACTTTTACCTGACATTTTATTTGAAGTTGGAGTTAAAAGGGTTAAAGTTTGATTTCATGTTGACCAAAAAACTTTGAAATTACTATTTTTAGTTCCAACAATTTACTTTATTTATTTAAATTCACTGTTGTGTTTTAAATTGCAGTTCTCATATTGCAAACATAATTTCTCTAAATTGTTTCATTGTGTGCTCAACTTCATTTAAGGATCTTGGAATATAACATACAGGTCTCACTGACTACTTGTATTTCATTTTCGGAGCTTGACTGTATGAAAAAGAGCAACATGAACAATCTAACCAATATCTTCTTGTGTTTTCCAAAGAAAGGAAGAAATGGTTTGGAATAGGGCTGGGTGATATGGCAAAAAATAAAATCTCAATTCTTTTCAGAATGTTTGACCGATTCTTGATTTTAAATTTTTTTAACTAGTCAACTTAAAATGTAACTACAACATGATTCCAGTTCTTTATTAACCATCTAGTTAAAGAAAGTTCTATTCCAAGTTCACCACATATCATGACGTTGTCAACATGGTGTAAATGTAAAACTAATCACTTGTTAAATGTCTTTGCAGAAAAGATGCATTAAATATGAAGCCACATATTTATACAAACTTGTCTTAAACATAGGCCTATGTTCAGAAATATTTGAAGAAAAATGCAAAAAAAGGTCTCAAAAGTCAAATTCAAAATGACAAAGTATAACACCAGCAGACTATTATTAACTATAGGATGTGTTTCGTAAAAAAGAAAATAACTGCAGCTTTTAGCCTGTCACCATCATGCAAACATGAAATATACAGTAGTTCTTTACTGGTTTTTCCTTCCACTGCACTGCTTTTCCATTGTTTTTCCTGTAAACATGCGCTTGATGGATGCGTTTGTTGCATGAATAGCATTCTAAAAACATGCTCAAGATTCAAACTCGTGTTTCCTTGCATTTTTTTCCCCATTCAGCTGCCTGCGTAACATCTTTGTCAACGCAAAAAGTGTGTTCTGTGTGAATAGCACTAGCGATATATATGAAGAGTTCATTTGCAAAAACAGATAACATTTTTAACAATTTTCAAAAATCATGTTTTTTCATTGAGCATTCCAATTAATCTCAATCAAACTGCAGTTGGGTTATTTTGATTAGGTTAAAAAATAACTAAAAAAATACAGATAACTAACAATAAAATGCAATAAAAACATGATTTTTGACAATTAAAAAAAACTGTTTTTGCAAATAAACTCTTCATATGTTCTACAGTCCTTCATAGAGCGCGTCACACGTGAGCGGTTCATCCTGTGCATCGTCATCGGATCATTCTTTTCTCTTAACTGTTATCATTAGCATATTGTCAATGTATCTAATTGTAACGTTAGGCACTATTTAAATTCAAAATCGCGATTCCTCGATTTAAAAAAAAAAAAATCATGGCAAAACATAAAATTTGATTTAAATGATAAAAAAAGCCCTAAAATCAGAAAAGCAAAATCGCTCAGCTCTAATTTGGAACGACATGGAAAAGCTTTAATATTTGTGTGAACTAGGCTATTCCATTATAACTTTTTACCCTTAGTGTAATAAGACAATGCGATTAAAACAAAGGCTCACAAAAAGCACTCATTATAAAAACTTTATTTTGAATAAAACATATGGAACCTCATTACATGTAGTGTGTTGGGTCTTATCGATCTATCTCGGGTCAGAACAGCACAGCATCGGTGACGGTGACTTCACTAGGTCAGAATCAACTTCAGAACAATGTTTCGCAGGTGTTACAGTAATGTTACAATCTAACACTTCACTGAAGGTAGCACACAAATACACCATGTAGAAAAATCAAAGGGCTGCTGGGAAATCAAGGGAAAAGCACAAAGTAGTTACTCGCGTAGCAAGTGCAACTTTATGGAACGACCGTTGGGGTGATTTCCTTAATTTGTTTTTGGAAACGAAGCGTGAAATCAATTGACAGTCACACCAATGAATGATTGATAATGTCTGAGGTAGCAAGGCAATCATGGCTTTCTCTAATTTTATTTTTTTTAAACATTTATTTAGAAAACTATACTACACAAAGATAAATCATCTTGGGCCAAACGTCCTAAAAATCCACATTTCCTACATTTGTCTTTATTATAATATAATCTCTCTACATGACTTTGAGAAACACAGCATCTCTCAGCCACTGGTCTATCCTGGAATGGATGCTTTATAGGCACAAAAGGGTGTTTTTGACGCATTCGAACATTGTGTAGTACATCATCTGTGCGTGCGCTCTAGAAATGCAGTGAGGGTTCGGATGCGCTGCTGCCAGCGGCACAAACTGTCGAAACAATGCTTTAAAGGGAGAGTTCACGGCAAACACTGTCAAAACAGGCGAAAACTTGAACAGAACAATGCTGGGGGCAACATGCGTTAACACTTTAGCATTACAAGACCGATTCGTCTTCATATCCACTGATGTTTACGACGTTTTCAGACTAAACTAATAACCACGTCTGTAGAAAGACAACGTGCTGATTTGAACAGCAGCTGATGTGAGCTGCGTGTGGTAGCAGTGTGGTTCCTTGGTGAACATAGAAATAAAAGCATACAGGTTACACGATAAATGGCTCCCATAACCCTAAATAATCATCCGAGTATTAAAACAATGGGCAGATACACCTCACGTACAATCTACATGTTGATCAAATGTACAGTTGCATAGTACAGACAGACGCAGTAGTAATAGCCACTGAATGAACTGTGTGGTCCTGTTCCAGAGTCTTTGGGTTCGAGGACAAACACTGGGAATCTGCATCTCTGGAATGGGAATCTTCTTGCCATGTCGAGTTCAAGACTGCTCTTCACGTCTGCGAGATTTCTGCTCTCCAAAGGGATGTTCTGCTGAAAACCTTCACATCACCTGGACACAAACATCCATATATTGTGTAAGTGTCTATAATACATGAGCCAAGTATGAAAATCAACAAATCTACAAACGTAGGCTATCCACTTTACTCTTCCTGTAAAAATTGGCATGGCCATTTGTCAATTTTATGGGTCTAGCTTAGCTCATTCGCTTCCAGCTATTTGTAGCTGTACAAAACAGCTCGATGTGCTGCTTGATATTGCAAATTGGTGTGCCTTACCATATTATTTTAACATATTATCTTAATTATGAACACACTGTTTGTAGTGCAAACAGTTTTACTGTTTACTGCACATTGTTATTCTTCTTGTTATTTCTCTATACAGCAGCTAATGAACAGGAAGTCTCACCCATAGGCTTACTTCCTCGATTAAGAATAAGGTAGATAAACAAACTACACCATGATCACGATTTCAACATCACTAAGCTTCCAAAAACACTTCATTTGAAATCTAAAAGTTGGAAAGTTTGAGTTATAATTGTGTGCAAGAGTGAGAGAGAGTATAAACACACCAAGGCTGTAAAAGCAGACTAGTCAATAGATAAGTTTATTTCTTCGGCATGATGATGTTAAATGTCCCCGACAACCTCTGTAGTCTCATTTAGCCACAGTGTGAAAATAACTTGAGTTAGTTATCCATAGACCATATTTCAGGCCTTTAACCAAAAACCATTCAAAACCCATTGACATTGACTTTAAGATGATTGAAGCAGAATTCAAAAAAAGCTAATTGGTTTCTGGGTTTTAGGACTCATTCCTGCAGCACTCTATGGCTTTACACAGTCACAATTTGGATTCCACGGGGTTGCAAAACACATTAACAGTTCATTTTAATTTAGGCATAATTAAAGTAATGCCTTGAGTAAGTAACTAACTAGTAATTCAGTGAGTGAACATATATTTTTTATATTCAGATGCGTCATGAGTTGTGTGAGTCTTAATGTAATAGCATTTCAGAACTGTTAAAGGAACCACACTTAATGAAAATAACTTCGTTCCAGTTTTTTAATGAAAACTTTCTTAAAAAGATTCTTTATTGGCATCAGTGGTTCCATACAGAACCTTTAACATCCATGGAACCTTTCTATTTGACAAAAGGTTCTTTATAGCTGAAAAAAGGTTCTTTGATTATGAAATGTTTTTCACACCAAAATAAATAATGGTTCTTTTAAGAACCATTCACACAAAGGTTCTTTAAGGAACCCAAAATGGTTCTTCAATGGCAGTTTAGAATCTTTATTTTTAAGAGTGCAATAACTGATTCTCAATTCCCTACCTTTGAAAACGCAAATGCTCCAAATCCAACTTTTTCAAATAAAACCAGTCAATAAATCATCAGAGAAACATGACATATGGAGATGCCAATCTATCGGCTGTGATGGATCTTCTCATACAAGCTCATCACTAAGATGTTTACATCAAGTGATGGCTTGAAAAAACAAACACCAATTAAAAATGTATTTCTCCATAACAGAAACATGATTGATAATGTTTCCATCTAAGCTGGTGCAAGCAAATTAATGGAGCAGAGAACAAAAATGTCCCATGCTTTTAGAGACTCAGTTGGGGATTGGATAAAAAAAAAACGGGTGGGGATTGTTGGTAAAATGGTGTCGCAGATTTTTCTTTTCACTTTGTGGTCAGTATGAATTACTGTGGAGTGTTTTTACTGTTACATGTGGTGTGACTTACCTTGGGCCTTGAGGACACACTTGATGCTACAGGACCCAGAAGGAAAGACAAAGAGAGACACAATTAGGACAAAAAAACAGCTATCCTAAACGAGACAGTCCTGACAAGAACAACACATGCAGACTCTCCACAATGGCCAAACATTTAATGTTTGAACATTCAATTCTGAACACTGAGCGAAGCGCTTTAATAAACTCTACAGGGAGACGACAGCAAATAAAGAGTGAGACGGCTCCAAATACTCATATCACCTGGGCCTCTGTCCTTCATTAAAACTCTCCCATCAAACAAAGAACATGGAAATGGCCCCATATCTTCTCCCAGACCGAAGCTCATCACGCACAAGGGCCCAATGCAGTGAAATGACAATGTGCCAAGATCAATATTTTACAGAGTTTCTAGCTAACAATGCAAGCCAAAGTCAGAGCGGAATACAAAATTAAGTTCAACAATAACAATAAAATCTTATCAGTAACTTCTAGGTAATAAAAACACTTGTTTAAGTCGAGCCATTCCATAAAATGTAGTCTCTAAAGGCTTCGCTATGCGATTTTCTTTCAAACAACAGTGATTACAAACACAGTTCACAATCAAAGCTCTCAGACTGCAGGAATGGGGGCGTTCTCAAAGGCAGAGGAGTGCCGGATCTGGCACACTGAGTCGAAAGATGAGGCCACTGCAGTCTGAGCTGAGGGAGTCTGGGATGATGGAAAACTGAGGAAGAGGCAACCGGACTGACATGGATTTTTGTCTAAAATTTCAGATATATTTTGGGCAAAAAAGTTGTGTAGCAATGATTTACTAGAAGAAACTCCATTTCAATTTATGAGGAGATCTAAACTGATACAGTAGCCAAAATCCAGTGTACACTATAATACTGTCACCTGAATCAAATTTCTGGGATTGTAAAGGATTTCTATTGTAGTAGGTCAAAATCATGAGTGTATAGATCAATAAATGAATGAAAATATGAATAGGACAGAAGGTGCGAAACCAATTTGCATTCTGTCCATCCTAAATACTAGGGCTGGTCTGTTATCCAGTGCAATGCATCACATGATTGGATGGCATCTTCAAGCACGCATGGCTGCTTCTGCCTAACACATTGTTTGTCAACTGTCAAAATTTGAGACGTCTTACAGGTCGCCTGTCACAATGGCTGGTCGATGAGCGAAATTACCCATCACTGCACAAAAAATGCCTGCATTTGGATGGTAGCAGGTGTTAATTTCATACCTGAGTCTGTTTGGACTTGTTGCAAAAAGAATGTGAGTAATGAAACAATAAAACAGATGAGATACTTGATGGACAGACGTCAATCTGTTATTAGGGAAATTCTGAGCTATTTTCTGGTTCCAAAACGTCACGCTATATTGCACGAAAGTGTCAGCAGTGCCTCATAATTATTCATGACATCATGTCACATTGTCCTGAGACAAGTGCTTCAAATGCTCAGCAGGCACTTCAGTGAGTCGATACCTTACAGAAACACATGAAAGCCTCATGTGTTCGTCCTCCCTTGTGATGCTGATGGAGCGACAGGCTTTCAATCAACCAGCAGCTTTGAAATGTTTGAGTGCAATGAGCAGTTATCAAGTGAGAGTTTCTAGATTCATTAGGGAGTGGACTGAGACAATCTGATAATGATAGCAATGGAGACAAACACCATCAAAACACTCACCGAGTCAACATCGAGGAATAACAAAAGGTATTAAAAATGCAAATGCACATACACTTTTTTGATGCAAATGAAAACGGCTTGCATTTATTAGTGCATTAAATAATAGAAATAAAAGGAGCTGTGTGTATTTGTGTAAGGCACTGTGAACTTGCATAATACAGGGCATTTTGTTGAGTGCAATTATGAATAGCAGCATGCATTTATGAGAACCTTTGATGCCATTAAAGCAAAATAAAACTGCGCGGGTCAGACACAACTGTTGTATTCTCTCCTCCCTCCACTCCTACTCTTTTCACTGTGCTGAAATGAAGGGTTTCATGACACTTTACCTAAATGTGAGGTAAAAATGATTGCAGCTATATCCTAATGCAAAGATGCAAATGCAAACAGTGCACCAACAATGGCATGTAAGTATATTCCAGTTCTAGCTTAATTGTAAGTGTACTTAAAAGTATATACTGGTGAAGTACATACTTTTAGTATGTAGTAGAGTATGCACACGAGGAGCAACTTTGAATGTTAACTTTCAGCAGGCTTGGTTCTGGAAGTATTTTTCTCATTCATTTTCTTCATATGCATTTAAAAATAAATCCGTTTTAAGCAATAAACCAGACACTATCTCCAAGATTAAACCAACCTAAGTAGTGAGCTGGTCAACCAGTCTGGCAGGCCAGATGGGTCTAGTTGGATGGTTTTAGAGGTGTTTTGAATATTTGTCAGATTGTCAGACTTGGAGACAAACTATACCTGTTTAAACAAGACTAGTGTACGACCTTAGACTGGTAGAAGCTGTTTTTTCCCAAAATGCAATAAAGTAATGCTCATGAAACATTGCAAATTACGCAGTCAAATCTGCGACATGCAACCATGTTGTTATTGTTAACTAAACTGTATAAATAAATTGTCAACACTTATTGAAATGAAGCTGAAATAAAATATAAATTTGAGACGAAAACTTAAAGAACTGAAACAAGTTTAAGTTGAGGTACTAAAATGACAAACTAAAATAGAGCTAAATAGAAATGTTAAAAAAGTGCCAAAGCACATTATTATTAAAACTGAAAATATAAAATATAAAACCTCATTCAAAATATTTATATATAAAATAAAATTGTATACATGGTAGGTTTATTGTACAATTTTCTAAAGTATACAAGATTTAATTATGTTATTCGTAATGCTGGCAATTGCAATAGTCTCTGTTGAGCAATTTCGATGTTTACAATTTTCGATTTCTGTGTTTACGCTGACTTTTGATTGTTGGATCGCTCTTCAGGATTATGGGTAGTGTATTATCTCACTGAAAATTTAGCAATTAAACTACTTGGCAAAAATGTCTTTGTTCAAACTTTTGAACAAAGAAATATGCTTTCTCTATGAAGCAAATTGAATGGGATTTTACTTCCAGACCCCGACTGTTGCGCTCTACTGGGATGCAGCCAAAGACTTCACTGCACACTGGGAAATAAAGAAGGAAGGAGGTCAAAAACCCAGAAGACAGCCGAGTATTAGCCGACATGCTGAGAGATAGATTGAGAGCGGGAAAGTCAGAGCGTTAGACTTACGAGAGCATGCAGGAAAAATGTGGTTAATCTGTTCCACAACCTCAGCCAGATCAGAGTTACTGTTAGCACACTGATGGAGAAACTCATCTGAGGACACACACAGAATACACTCAACAGATTATTACATAAAGAAGTCAATCAGAGCCCTCAGTATAATCACCCAGCGTTGTGTGTGTGTGTGTCTATACCTGTGAGCTCGGCCTGTCCTGCTGTATCCTGATGGAGAGAGCCGGAAGAGGACGTGCCATTTAACTCAGGCTAGAAAGAGAGATAGGCATTGTTTAAAATCAACTTAACCCTAACTGATAGTGATACACCTACAATACAGCATCAAATATTGAAAAATACACGAGTGCTTCCAGTGTTTCCGTCATTACTGCTTCCTGTAGGTGAAAGCAAGGTGGCCAGAAATGTCAGGCTGGAATGAGAGTCTTGTTTGCCTTCTTGGATATCGAGTTATATTGTGTTTATTTAGCTAAGAGCCTTTGACAAGACCATCTGGCTAAACCGAGGCCCAGTGCGGTGAGTCAGGCCCTCAGGAGTCCCAATAAATTACTGTTACTCTAAATCAGGGCTCATTGAACGCCAGTGCTTGATTCACGACGCTATTGGCAGCCGTTGGACTCGCTGGCATTGCCCGTTAGACCATGAAGCCCATTGAAGGATGGAACAATAGCAGTTTATACAGTGAGGTAGCTGACAGGTGAGTGTTAGTCTCAGCTTCACACTCCAGGGACAGTTCAGGAACAGGCTTATGTATATTCAAAAAACAGGACTGCCTAAGAGAACAGTTCTTGGCCAGAATGAGATGCTAGGCTTTAGTTCCAATAATCAAAAGGCTGCACAAGATTCAAGCTCTGTTCCAATAGAGCGCTGCGGGGGTGACATTTTTTTGTTGGCCAACTTTGTGTTCACCATAGACCTTATTTCAGGCATTTAACCAAAAAAACATCAACGTTAGGATGATGGAACAGGAAGTGCTAAAACACTACCTTATTTCTGGGTTTTAGTGCTCATTCTTTCATCAATTTATACAAAACCAAGTGAACTTGCTGTCTACTGCCTACGCCGGAAGTATCCTTTAAAGCAGGGATAGGTAACGTCAGTCCTCGAGTTATGCTGCATTCAAGTCCTCCTGGGACGTTCGAACTTACGAGTTGACAAGTCATAATTACGACGTCAGGTGCATTCAAATCACTTTGGTTGGAACAAGATGGCGATTTAACTTTTCTACATAAAATTCAATGATTTTTTTACTCTACATCTACAAAATATGATGAATAAATAATGTGCATCATTGTGTTTTTTATTCAATTTATGAAGGTGATGTAAACAATCATTATATATTCTAGGATAATTACACAATAATATAATATTTTGTATATGTAACATTTAGTTTTATTGTACATTACAAAAAATATATAATTTGATTAATTTCAACATATTTACTGTCAATACATGCGCTGCATATGTATAGTCTTTGGCTGCGTCCATTGCATCCGACATGTTTTTTTGCTGACACACCCCCAACTCGAAAACTTGGGGCTTAAAGAGAATTTCAAGTTTCCCACTCGTAGTAACGACTTTGTGGTAGCATTCAAGTGCGTATAAAATGTAAATACGATCTATCCGACATGACTTGAATGCACCATTATCTCCAACCCTAATCAAACACACCTGAACAATCTAAACATGGTCTTCAGGATAACTACAGCTTCAGGCAGGTGAGCTGTTTTCAGGGTTGGAGCTAAACTCTGCAGGACGTTGGCACTCTTGGACCAACGTTGCCTTTCCCTGCTTTAAAGGGATAGTTCACCCAAAAATGAAAATTACCTCATGATTTACTCACTCACACTGTTCATGCACACACCAATTTGGGGGCCTGAAAACGTGAACTTTTGAAAACGTGTTTCAAAGTGCAAAGTGCATAATACAGCGTTTTTAATCATTTTCGCTGACTTGCGCGATAGGAGTACAGAATGAGTATATTAATATATTCATAAACAATATATCTGCCATTTTTTATCTGGCCATAACTAATTATCTCAAGGCTGGAATACACTACATAAACGGAACAGATTTTAAAACACTAGGCATCATACACTTTGTAAATAGTCACAGAGGAAAAACTTGGCGTCATCCACTAAACGACTTAAGAGCAACACACTACCAGTCTTTCAAGCCATCCCAAACACATTTTTCTGCACAAATCTATCAACCTGACTGCCCAAAATCTGCAGACTGGATCTGATTTTTGATAACGAGTGTCTACTCCTCCAGACTGAAAATCAGGGCAAAAGTCATGTTGTGCATTTCAGCTTTTAGAAGGCAGAATTGTGCTGCCTAGCACCTATTAAAATGCCATCTAGGTAGGCAGTTCACTAGCAAGTGTGATACCTGATGCAGCAGCTGGCGTAGTCGGTAGAGCTGCGATTCCAGCTGTTTGTTATGGTCCTCCAGTATCTGCATGCGGGCCTCCAGCCGTCCCTTGTGCTGTCGCAGGAGTTTAGCTTCAGCTAACAGGTCAGCTTCCTCAGGGGCCCCACTAACAGCTGTGGCCCCCGCGCTGGACTGACCGTGCTGCTGGCGCAACTGTTCATACTCCCTCTGCAGGGTCCTGGCCACGGACAGACAGAGAGAATGTTTATATGCCATATACTGTATAAAACCGGCATTTGGGCTTTTTGTTTATTGTGAGTTTGAGTTATGACTGTTGGATGCTGCGCCGGGTTCTTTTATGTTCTGGCTTTGAAAGGCAATGAAGAAAAGTGAACCCAAAGGGACCTGCAGCCAAATTCAGCCTATTGTTAGAAAGCTACAGAACAGCCCACTGCCAAACACACACTAAACAGATGCAAATCATAACCAAACCAATTACGGTGAAGCTCTTGCATTGAATAATTGTAACCTTAACATTAATTAAATTAAAAGTAAATCCATTATTTATTGTATGAATGGGAGAAATTGCAGTGTACAATGTGGCAGCTCTAGTCCCGCCTTCTAAACAAAGCAGTTAATCGCCAGTTGTTTAGAAGGTCTGGTTCCCATAAAATCAGTTAGTCTCCTGAGACTCGTGCTTCATTCACACCAAGATTAATATTTGGTGCAATAAACATTTCAATTTGAATGAACGGCTGTTTGAATGCATCTGTTTAGATTGACAAACATTTGCATGAAATAAATAGAACATTTTTTAGAGAGGTATTCAGATCTTTTTTCTCCGTGGCTTTCTTTAAAAAGGACTTCAGATTGACCAGCTTAAAGATCACAGCTAGACTTTATAGACAATTCTCCACTTGCTCAATTGTTTTGCTTAAAACAGTGACTTGTAACTTCTAATTAAAAATAAAAACCAGAGGATTTGTCAAATGAAGATGATTTACATGTAAATCCAGACTTACAACAAAAATCAATGCAGGAGAAAAAAACAAAAACAAGGTATAACAAATCATTTGGGTTGTTAGTCGTAAAGCTGTGATTGTTTTTTTTCTATTGTTATGTGAATTTGAGTGAAACTGCTTTTTGATTTTGTCCATCAGGAACTGTTTGGATCAGTGGATCATTGTTGTTTGCCAATTGCTGTGATCTGATGTGAGTGACAGGTTGCTGGAGGGGAGGGATTATTGTGCACAGATAATATGTTTATAATAAACACTGCAATATTCCATAAAAAAAAAGTCAGTTTTGATTTCACGGTGACTTTGAAGTGGACATGAACTTTTCGTAGCCTACCGCTGCTCCTCCTCCAGTCGCGCTATGATTCGCTGCAGCTCTCCTCGCTCCTCCCTCTCCACAGCATGCAGAATCTGGGCGGGGCTCTGGAGCAGGTAGGAGGGGCTGTGAGTGTTATGGGCGGGGCTCCTGCTGATGTGGGCGGGGGTTTGTGGCTGGCTGAAGGATGAACCCTCTCCTCCCAAAGTCTGACAGTACTGCAGGATTAAAGCATGTTCCTCGTCCCTATAGAGCAAGAGAAGCAAGAAAAAAAAATTCTACATTTTGCGACGTAATTGCACAAAACCTGCCACCACGAGTTTCTATGATATTCTAGTCTTTAGATACATGATTTTTTTCCTGCCCACTTTATCCACCAGGAGAATAACATTGTTATAGCCACACGATGAGAGACGGCGTTGTTGTCAGATTATCTCATGTCTCATTCACCGTTGAGAAAACATTACAGTATAAAGCGCATAATGTTACATAATAACAACGCTTTTCATTCTCGCTCGGGCTGCAATAGTGTAATGGACCGTGTTGATGATGTATCATGTCTGCGCGAACAGGGTGCGTGAAAGTATGTAAATATATATGTTGACAGGCAGGTAGGACAGGCTATCATAGCCCTCGGACCAAGGGATATGATTGTACAAACATTTTGTGATCCTACGCCTTCCACAGACGATAAAAATACATATATACACATAGATACAAATACAATACCACTTAACTTAGTGATTGCTATCAGAATTGCTAAGAGACTTTTAACCAGCATAACAAAAAATGTGTTTGAACCAAATCACCTACGCTGACTTTAATGGGTTTTAAAAAAATTATATTGAGTGATTTTTTTTTATGAAATACTGTTAATATTAAACTAAAACCACCAGTAGGTGGCAGCAAGTCACTGTCTTAATGAGTGAATCATTCAGTCATTCTTTTAACTGATTTGTTCAAATGGCTGATTCATTTAGAAACAAAGCAAGTGACTGTCTTTATAAGTGAGTCACTGAATCATCCACTCACTCGATTTGTTAGAGACTGTGGATTTATTTAGCAACGAAACATCACGAAACGAAAAAACGAATTGAGAAAAAAGACAATATTGAGTCTAAAATGTAACAATGTTAACGTCTTGTTTAAAGACCCTTTTTATTTAAATCAACATTTGGGGTGCGTTATATGAGTTCATTTTAATGTGTTAATTGTTCCATAAATAAACACACCAAATGAATGTGTTAAATCAACAGCATAGTAATAGCACATCTCTCCTCAACAAAACGAGGTATAATTCACATCTGCACTGTGAACGCTTACAGGTTATGCACCAAAGTTTAATACCTTGAGTTAGGAATTTGAACAAACCCTAAATTCAAAGCATGAGCAATAGTCACAGCAGGGCTTGCGGATCTGCTGCCGTCACAGCATGGAAACCGTAACAGACAGAAGCATAATTAAGATGTTCTTTTGCGCCGCAGCGGGATCCAAACGCTGAGATTTGAAAAGCCGACAGGTGATAGTGAGTCTGACTGTGAACATAGGAGAGAAGGTTTTAGATGTGTGCTGTCCAAACAGCTGTGCGCACAATGAGACTCAGGTGTGTTCACACGCTCCCCGGAGTCTGAATCCAGCACTCATCTGGATGCACACACACAAAGACTAATCAGAGAGATTACATGGGCACTGCATCACAGGGTCTCTGCTAACAACCTGCCAACACCAGCAGATGCTGAATAACACAGCCAGACACTCTGCAGCACGGCTGGGACACAACAAACACAAGTGCATCTGCATTTCCTGAAGAAAAGTGGAGCGCTTGCAAGGCAGCAGAAGAAGAGTGTTAAAGCTTCAGCTGACACAGGGCTCTAAAACACACTGGACACACAAGCCACACTTCAAAATGTTTGAATTATATAACATCACATGGAAATATTAAAGTGTCATCTGCTATCAAATGTTGCAAGATACTGGCAAGTTGCCATTTTGCAGATCATTTTAACTGGTGACTTGGTACTTATGCTTTTAACAAGGTGATTTTTAGATATCCATCTATATCTTTAGATATATCTATATGAAGCCCCCTCATGTGTCCCAGCAGAGTAACTTCTGGTGTAGTTCATCACATTAGCTACGAAAAAAACAACCTTGCTTTGATATTTTACATAAAAATTACATTCAGACATTTCTAAGTGTGGCTGTCGAAATACGCTATGGTGACACTATATACATTAATATCGTTTAATAAATTACATGAAAACAATCATGAAATGTATGAGTTATTTTGCTTTAAAAAAAGATCCTAAAAATGACCCTTTTTAATCTTAATTATCCTAAATTATTTTTTAATCTTATTGATTCAACTAAGTATACGTGAGGGTACAATTTGTTGAAAACATTAGTTAAGTACAGAATGTTCCTTATGCTAAGTTTATTTTAAAACAATAAAAAATGTAAAATAATAAAATTAAAAATATTCAAAACAAAAAAGGCAAACAAATAAACTTACAATGAAAAAAAATCTTAAAAATGTCTTAATTTTTTAATGCAAAATAAACATTTCTTATTTTAGTGTATGTATTTGTTTAAGGTATAAATATTGTTTAATACATTTATGAATCACATGAAAATAGTCATGAAATGGGTGTGTGTGTGTGTTTAGATAGATAGATAGATTGATTTGTTCATGCAATTCATGTAATATATATATATATATATAAGAAAATACCAATAAAAGAATTACAATGGCATCATTACATTCAATCACATTTTTTATATATAGAAAAAAAATGTCTGAGGAAAATCAGTGCAATGCTGTCTGGTAAATACTTTCAATATTTCAATTAATGTCAATTATTAACATTCTCAACATTGTCTTCAAACGGCCTGTGAAATCCACAAAGGCCCGCATGTAAAGAAAGATGTGATTTGCTTGTTTGTGGTTCCATCATTTTTTGGTCTGGAGCCGGTCCTGAGAGAGCTTCACAGATCTCCGCTGCAGCTTCATTACAGTAGTGAAGAGCTATTTGAGTTGTGAAATGTCTCGGCTCAGTGCTGTGTGAGAGCTGGACAGGTGGAGTGAGTAACGAGGAGACAGCGAGTGAATCCGGCTCCGTCACGCTCTCTCTCTATGACGGTTTTGCTAATGGACCTGCTGGGAGCAGAACTTCTTTAGATGGCTTTTATTGACTTCAATTAGTCTCTTTTATTGTTCAGTTTTTGTCTGAAAAAAACTCTTTGTGTGAAGTAAGAAAGCTGCGTCGGAAAGCCTTGAAGAAGCAAAATGAAGACAAAAGATTCATCGAGTGGAAGTAGAAAATTGGAAAGCTGAAAGAATGAAAGTAGAGGAACATCCCTGAAAGAGAGACAATTGTTTCATAAGAAGAAAGAAGAACTTTGAAGTAACAATAAAATTAACAAGTAAAAGTTGCTCGAGTGTGTCTGTGAAGAATATGAGTTCATGAGAATATTAATTAATGGTGTTTATTGAGGAAAGTATCACTATTACATTTACGCTAAAAATTGAACTTTTTCAAAATCTTGTTCCACTTCCCATTTTCATCCAGCTAATTCCTATCTTGGAAGATCTTGCTCTTTTGAAATAATCACATGATTTGAAATATCTATTATGTAGATATATGCTAAAATTCAGAACTCAGAGCTCCTCCCCATAAATGAAAACGTCATATTTATGACCTTGCATTAGTGAGCTCATTAACATGTGCCCGCCCACCTATCAGCTATTCAGGAACTCAGCCACCCTCATCTGCATATACAGAGAAGTCTTAAAGGTACGGTAACATTTAGGCAGCTGGTTTAATTCTGAAGAGTCAGTGGGAGGGTGGAAAATGAAGTTCAGAAGTGCAGGATATGTCCCTTTAAGAGTTTGGCACATCATGCACACATCATTAAAGTCTTCAGAGCTTGTTTTATGCTGTTGTGGACGTGTTCAGGCGAGCTCAGCGGGTGTCCTTCACAGAACAAGCGTATGATAATTACAGAGCTAATAAGCCGTTGCCTGGCCTTCCTCCTCAGAGGGAGGTCCGTGTCTCAAATCTGCACTGATGCTACACTAGAGATCAAACACTGAAACTCTTTCTCCTTTATTACCGCCATATGCCGTCTAATATTTACTCTGAACAAGGTCATCCGTACATTCACGTATGGGGAAATACCAAAGAAACAAGTCACATTAAACACCCAAAAGATCAAAGTCAGAATATTAATAAATAAATAAATACCTCTTTGATGCATAAATACTTTACAATTAAAATTATATAGTTTGTAATTGTCATTTTCTCCTTTTTTATACATTTCTTTAGATTTTTGCAGTGAAATATGGCTTGTGCATGACAGGTTTCACATGATTCACACACACACACACGTATCTGAAATATGAGGTGGGTGTGTGAGTGTTTATCTGAGGCTGTGAAACCTTGAGAGCCGAGCAGTCAAACGCAATTTCGGCATTTGTGTATGTTTGTTATTTTTCAAATAAACATCCCTGAGTGTTACAATAAAGAAACCAAAGAAAGTTTCAAGCGATCAAACCTGAAAGCAAGGCAGAGGTGTTTGCCGAACGTGAAAGCGAGCGAAATGAAAGCGGGATGAAGGGAAGGAGACGGGAGTCGTCAGGGGAGTTTCTCCTGTGATGGTGTTTCAGATTGAATGTGACGGCTGAGACAGACATGACACCTGCACTTATTTCTGTCTTTCTTCGGCCTCCTCTTTCATCTCTCCACACCTCTCCATCTCTGGCCGTTTTTACCAGCGCTTCACACAAACACTGTCCTCCTTTTCTCTCTTTTAATATCTCAACAGTCATTGCAATATTTATTATTTAAGTTTAGAGTATGATGAATTTAGACTTAAGGTCAGTGATGTTACATTAGCAATACACTAAAAATAAAATTCATAATACAATCACATTAATAGCCATCTTCTAAGATGAACATGATTTTAGTTTCTGAATTAAATAATTAAACTGTATTAAATTGGAGTGCATAATGGAAAAAAAAATACACTGTTAATGTCCTGATAAGAAATACTTCAATGAAAGGATGACATTTTTTAAAAACAAATTGAGTAGCTTGGCAAAATCTTTTATTATTATTTATTAAATTGTTTTATTTTTTATATTATTAAAAATAAGCAGTGAAACTTATAATATATGAAAAATATTTGCCCCTCAAGTATCCTAAAATATCAGATAATTTGGACGTTTTATGAAAAGACAAGGTTAGTTCAGGTTGTAAAATGTAATATGGACCAAATTATTAATATTTAAGAACTAATCATTCATAATATTTGTGTAAAAATTAAAACTAATTATAAGATATTTAAAAGCCTTTTTAAATAAGGATTAACTTTGTTAGGAAAATGTTGTCACATGGTTACACCACATGACATTTTAAGAGTCATTAAATGTTTACTTTAGAAAAAATTAAAACTATATGAAGCCAACATGAATGCAAACAATATTTCACACAAATACACTTTAATGCACTTCATACATTCATATGTAATGAAATATTTGGTCACACTTTATTTTAAGGTCCAATTCTTTCTATTATTAATAGTTAATGAGGTAGTTGTTAAGTTTAGGTATTGGGTAGAGTTAGGGATGTAGAATACGCTCATGCAGAATATACAAGTGCTAATAAACAGCCAATATGTTAATAATAAGCATGCTAATAAGCAACTAGTTAAGAGTGAGAATTGGTCCCTATACTGAAGTGTAACCAAATATTTTAATGTGTCTTATAATTCCATAAACATATTGGGTCATCATACTTGAAATCCCCAATCTGCATGACTCAAATGAACAGATTTTGGCAAATGAAGTGAAGTGAACTGCTCAGTATGTAGACAGCAGTGAATTATAGTGCAGCTCCAGAGAAAAGTTCTGTCTGAAATATAACAGATTCAGATGTCCAGACACACGGCTGGACCCAAGAGGAGAACGCTGTCCTCAGAAAGCTCAAAACAGGAACTCAGGTTTGAAGCAAGCGGAGAAACCTTGTATTTGTACTATTATGCTGGAACGAGGAGAGACAGATCTGGAAAGCGTTCAATCAGAGCGCTGAAGAACAAGACGCTGACAGAAAACCACATCACTGCCTACATCTCCCACAGGACCCGGGAGAGAGCGGAAAGAGAGGCACAAATTGGAGACAAAGCAATCGCACGCTCCCCTTCTCTCAGTGCAGATGAGATTTCACATCAGGCAGCTGCTGTATTTGGCCCCGGGGCTGAGACGAGACGAGAGGAGAGGGGTAAAGGAGACGTCCCGCTTGTGTCTGTGATTCTGCATGGGCTGCATTGATCAGAAGGAGTGTAAACAGAGTTCATAAACTCTAAACCCCAGAGCCGGCAGGAGCGGGAAATGAGAAAGCTAACGTGAGCGTGCATGCATACAAACAAAGCGAAGACCATACTGAATGAGAAAGAAAACTCAGAGCTGTGGCTTAGTGGTTAGTGCATGCAACCCAGACATGTTGAGCATTGGTGCTCATGTGGAACATACAGGTTCGAGGTTGGACCTTTAATGTGTCCTGATCCCATACCTCCTCCTAACATCCCGTCACGCTCTGTTCCCAAAAAGAAAGAAAAGTTAAGACACTGGTGATGTAGTGCAGTGTTCAGTTCGATGCTCTGGACAAATAATGGTTTGAATCCAGCCCAGATCTCATTCCCTCTGTCTTTCCATGATAACTACCTGTCAAGCTCTAGAACAGCTGTAGAATAGAAATGAGGCACAAGCCCCAAAATAAAAAAGAAAAAAAAAGAAAACCGAGCGAGTGGATTTTAATGGCATTTTCGAGTGGGAAATCTTCCCTCCTGCACTCAATTAAACTCAACAGATAATGCCATTACACAGCAATCCATCACAAACATTGTAATGAGAACACACTAAATTCTCTCTCTACATCTCAAACACACATGCGCGAGCAAATATATGATGCTGAAGAGTGTGCTAATGCATTAGGTACAGAGATAAACAAGGTGTTAGTGGGACAGCAGGAGGAATGGAATTAGTTCCATCTACTTAGAGTGAGCCGAAGAAAGACACAGAAAGAGAGACGGGTGAGAGAAAGAGACAGCAGAAGTAATTAGATTTATGAGGGATATTAATAAGATTATTTTAACCCCACTTTACAAACCCTCAGCAAACAGAAACACAGCACCACAGTAACAAATGCTTCTCATTGTTTCTGTCCTGGTAAAACTGACCATCATCTGACAATCTTCATTAACGTCAGCGCTGCCATACTGATGCAACAGTGTGCACACACACACACACACACACACACACACACACACGCTCTCCACGGTAAACGCTCTCCGACACGCCAAATCTCCAGGTAGTGTTTGAGGAAGAAGAGGACGATTGCTCATTAGAAGTCAGAACGTCCCTCATCGGCTTTGAACAATAATCGCTCTCATTAAATGACTGTGTGTGTGTGTGTGTGTGTGTGTGTGTGTGTGTGTGTGTGTGACTGTGTGTGTGGGTTGGTTACACTTTGTTTGTTACTTGGTTACACTTTGGGTTCAATTTTTTCCACAGACGTGAGCTAAATTTGACAATGTTTCTTAGGGAACATCTTGAGGGTAAAATGAATGCATGCATATGATATATCGGTATCATACTGGATACTGGCTGATATAACTGATTTCTAAATTTAATTGTATTGTTTTAGCCGGAAAAATAAATAAATAATGTTACCAAAATTTCGGTGCATCACTACTTTTGCATTTAGACTAAATTCTGACACACAAGTTTAATCTTTAAAAACAAATAATTTAATGTAATAATACCTTTAGAAAATCTCAAAATGAAAATCTAATTTTTCATTCTGTACATTATAATGTTATGATGCCTAAATGAATTAATTTGTAGCATTTTTTAAATAACAGATTTTAGTTTTTTTGAGTTCTATTTTTTATTTACTAACTATACATTTTATTTATCATTTATTGGTTTATTTATGTATTTATTATATGGTTTATATTATAATTATGGCACAAATCTTTAATGTCATCTCAAGCAGAAAGAGCTGTTACTGAGTTGTACTATTAAAATTATTTTCATTAAGTGAAATAAAGCTGAAATAAAATAAAATAAAATATAGAATAAGTTTAGTTAAAATACTAAAATTACTAAAACACTGAAATAAAAATAAAGATAAATAGAAATATTGAAAGAAAATGAATAAAAATGACAAAAGCCCATAAATGAAATTACTAAAACCAAAACTAAAATCAAATACTTAAATATATAAAATCTAATTAATATTAATAAATAATAGTAATGTAGTATCTAAATAATGCTGAATTAACACTGATTCCTAGTAAAATGATTCATAGAAATATAAGTTTTTAGCTTTGTTTAATCTGTAGTTATTATAATAATTTTTTTATATAAAAGCAATAAGTCTATAACATGACCAAATGTGTGTGTGATTGTTTGCTTTGTGAGACTCTGCTCTTTAGCTGTGTGTTTCATAGAAGCTGACAGTGTGTGTGTTTCGTCATTCGCTCGGGTTCAGAGCAGCATCCTACACCGCCTCTGTCCCTGCACTGATACTGCTGGTAATAAGATTATATTCCAGCAGTCTTATGAAGAGATGGGATGTCACAGGCAGCATGAACCCGTGTGTAGATACAGAACATGAGAGTGTGTGTGTGTGTTTGTATCTGCTACTGGAGCTTCATTTCTCTGATAAAGATCCGCAGCACGTCTGATTCCTCTCACTGCTGCCCTCTGTCCATCTCTTTCTATTCATTCCTTTCATTTCTTTTATCAGCAGAGCTCAAGACATACTCAAATACTCACTCATTCATCTCAGAACTCCCCACGGTCCAGCAAGATCATGTGTTAAAACTAAACTGCAAAAATGGCTCATTCAGAAATCACACTCTTTTAATAAGCAACACCTTTCTGAAATCATTGTTTTCTTATTAAAAACAACAACAACAAAAAACTCTTGTGAATGTCTATCTTAAACCACACATTGTCTGAGTGAGTGATATTTGACCTATAGTCTCACATTCTTGAGACTTTTTGACTGATTTATCATTGTATTAATGTATCTGGTGTTTTCATCTCATCACATTTGATGTAGACTACAAACTCGGATACATTTAGGTACAGCAACCAATCATAATAGAGGTCATTTACATATAATAGTCTGGTCAGACTTCATTTAAGGACCAATTCTCACAATTAACTAACTATTGAATACGACTTTTGCCTCAATAAACTCTGTTTTTGCTGCTTATTAATAGTAAGGTAGTTGTTAAGTTTAGGTATTGGGGTGGATTAAGGGACCTAAAATATGGTCAGCAGAATAAAGCATTCATATTTGCTTTATAAGTACTAATAAACAGCCAATATGCTAGTAATATGCATACTAGTAAGCAACTAAGTGTTACCAAAAGTCTTAAAGGTACAGTAGCAAATTCAAAGGCCATGAGAGAAGAAACTAAGAAGCTGTTTTAATGCAATAAACCTTGACTTGTATGCTTTGAATCATCTCCCCCGGCTGCTCTCTCTCACTTCAAGAGTTTGAATAGGAGTCCATTTCATACTCATCTTTCCCTAATACACTCCATCTCTCTATATCTCTTTGTCTTTGTTTGATTCTCTGTCGGTCAGCACTGAGACCTTAAGGATCTGATTCAGACTCCACCGGCACCAAAGCAAATAAGAAACATGGCAGCATGCATTTATATGTCTCTTTACTGGTCAGTCAGACTGAAGGAGACAGTTGCTGAATTTACACAATTCAAACCCTAGCAACCACTTGGAATACCTTAGCAACCACATATCACTAGCTTAAGCAGTTACTCAGTATGTGCTTGCAACTGTTGTCTATCAATTTATCTAACT
Source organism: Schizothorax lantsangensis (assembly GCA_027422415.1). Taxonomy (NCBI): domain Eukaryota; kingdom Metazoa; phylum Chordata; class Actinopteri; order Cypriniformes; family Cyprinidae; genus Schizothorax; species Schizothorax lantsangensis. The sequence continues at coordinate 4,046,187 of CM049862.1, forward strand.
TTTACCTTCAAACTTCAAGCTTGTACATCATTTTCAACATTCAGTCAAGATTTGTTAACTTACAGATCACAATTTTTATTGTTGAACTTACATTTGCCATTTTGTTTTTTTAAATTGGTTTATTTTTAAATTGAATAACCCTGTCAGAATTAATGTATAATAAATTATGTGAATAAAATAAAATAAAATACAATAAATAAAAATAAAAATATTTACAATTAAATTTGAACTATTTTAAAATTATTTAAGAAATTATTAATTTTGACATTAATTCTTATTCTTATCCTAACTTTGAAGGTGCTCAAAACATCATTACAATGATATGGCTTTGTTCACACATACTGTAAAATAAAAATAAAACTTTCCCAAATGTCTTAAAGCGATAGTTCACCCGAAAATGAAAACTCTGTCATCATTTACTCGCCCTCAAGTTCTCTGTTGAGCACAAAAGATGATTTTTGAAGAATCTTCGTAACAATTGTTGGTAGCCATTGGCTTTCATAATATTGAAAAAATACCATGGACGTCAATGGCTACCGTCAACTGTTTGGTTACCAATATTTTTCAAAATATCTTGTTTTGGGTAAACGATGACAGAATTTTTTTTTCTTGGGTGAACTATCCCTTTAAGCTAATTCACCATAATTTCACCAATGTATTCAGTTCAAGAATGGCCTCTAAATGGAAAAAAAACTAAATTTACAGTAAAGAGTTTATAGACTCACATGCTTCCGGTGGCCGAGCTGCTGTCGGTGGGCAGAGAGCCATTGGAGCGCTCCATCTGTGCCAACCTGAGCGGACAGAGACCCAGATCAATATGACAGTATCACACTGTTTATTAGCACTAAAAGAATGCAGCATATGGATTTGTGTACCTCTGAGGCTCGACTATGACTAAATCATGGTTATTCATGTGTTGGGTGATGAATGAGAATATAAAACTATAAAAATGTCAATTCAAAGTATGAGTTCTGGTCTGGCCAAGCGGGTTGGACACCACCAATCGAAGCTCAATACTGAATAACTCTGCATCGTAGATAGTGCTAGTGTAAGGAGCTTTACTTTCACACACACTCAGGACTGAAGACTCGTCCCGATGGATTACTGTCTCATAGAGTTCCTATAATGGGATTGAGGCTTCAGTCGTAGTCTATATTCACAATCCTATAATAACCGCCTGTGTGTGTGATAGTGACATTGAGAGAAACTAGCTGACGATGAAAATCCATTTTCGAGTCTTTACGGGTAGAAGGTCAGTGCTGGAGGCAATTGGTGCATTTGTGCATGCATAGTATGTTTTTTTTTTCTTTGAGCAGGTGTAAATCGAATTGATACGAGCCTAATATACAGTATGCGGCAGCAGATTAAATTGGCTTTGGCAGAGAGTCAGAGGTCTAAGACAGCATGTGTGTGTTTATACTGCTCATCTGTCACCGCTTTCATTTGTGTGGTGTTGCGCTGATGTATTATGACAACATGAGGGCAGCTGATCTTATGATACGGTTACGGCACTGAATACTGTAAATACAGACAGAGAATGTGAAATTATTCAGAAGTTACAGAACTTATTAATACTTTAGTCATTCTCAAAAAAAATTACTTTAATTTTAATAATTTAGTATTAATTGCTAATAATTACTACAAATAATTCATGCAATTTTTTATAATATTAGTTATTAAAGCTGCTAGGGCAGAATATGTCCATGTGCAAATATATCGTTGTTAATGACAATATTTAATTACTTCAATTCACTATATATTTTTGAAAAATGATTAAAATAGATTGACTGATGTGTCTTGTAGGCTTGTGTAAAATGATAAGAAATAAAACAACAGATACATATCAATACAGTGCTCTCATTTCGCTGTCCAGTAGTCAATTTAATTTGGCAATTTCAGTATTGCATTAGTTTTGAATATTTCTCACGGACATTTAATAATTTTTGACTTTTCAGTGCGAGTTAAATCTCTTTTTTGGCGCATTTTACCTGTAAAAGAAAACCTGCTTATTAATTATGCACAGCTGAGTATGAGGCATTTTTCACTTCCAGCCCTTCTTAACAATTATATATCACTTACAAAAGATTAAATACAAAATTAATAGTAGTTATTAAGATTGATGTGGTTTGGAATTGGTAAAATGTGCTTGGAAATATATATAGAATGTTATGTGATGTCTTTGAATTACTTTCATATGTTTTTCATTCTTTGTTCTTTATAAGGTGACATACTTACACATTACATGCATCTAGTATAGTAATAACTAGTGCTGTCAAACGATTAATTGCATCCAAAATAAAAGTTTTTGTTTACATAATATATATGTGTGTGTTCTGTGTATATTTATTATGTATATATAAATACACACACATGCATGTATATATTTAAGAAAATATGTTACATTTGCATATTAAATATAATATAAATTATATGAATATAAATATATACATGTAAACATGTAAATATTTTCAAAATATATACTGTATGTGTGTGTATTTATACATACATAAAAATATACACCGTATACACACATCTATTATGTAAACAAACACTTTTATTTTGGATGCGATTAATCGTTTGACAGCACTAGTAATAACACTAAATGATGCACAATTACAAGCAACTAACCCTAAACCAAACCTTAATTCTATAGTAAGTACATACAGTTAATATTAATATTACACAGTACTTAGTGTACAGTCTTAAAATAAAGGTTCTTTATTGGCATTGATGGTTCCATGAAGAACCCTTAACATCCATGGAATCGTTCCATTCCACAAAATGTTCTTTATTGTGGGAGAAAAAAAGAAATTCTTCACACCAAGAAAAACAGATCTCTTAAGAACTGTTCACTAAAGGAAACCTTATTTTTAGGAGAGTAATTACATTGTAACAACATCTCCTTAAAATAAAGTGTAGCCATAAATTGTAACCATTTTTCCCTAGCAATACAGATTAATTTGATAATTCCTTTGACATTTACGTGATTGACAGCCCTAGTTTTTACTAGTCAGACACCTGCAATTATGCTAATTCTTAAATGACATCAGTGTGGTTTGTGTCCTGTAATGTCAGCAGCGAGATATACCTGCTGGCGTATTGCCCTATCCGTGAGTGTGTGTCGTCATGAGAGAGTTGTGGCGATGGAGAAAGCCTGAAAACATAAACACACACATAAAACACACACATAAACAAAAGCACACTCCAAAAATAATCAACGACAAACACATGAAATGTGTCTGATGATCTACAGTGAAGGCCAAGTGTTATTGGGATGGACGAACGGAGGAAGAAGGTTAGATGAAAAATAAAAAAACAAAAAGAGAGGTGGGGAGGGGCGTGCAGGTGGATCCCGTGCATTGATGTGAGCAGCATGCTGTGCTGAGGAAGAAGAGGAGGAGGAGGAGGACTGAGGGTTGACTGCTGATACTCACTCGTACTGCTCCGGACACATGCTGATGAGAGTGACCGGACTGCAAGAGGGAGAAAGAAAAACAAAACCAGGGGAAAGGAGGGGAGCGGGGGGAGGGGAGGAACAGATTTTGTTTTAGGGACAGAGGTCACACAATGTGGAGGTCAGATCCACACACAAGGATGTGGAGGTGTTCTGGCTGATGTACTCCTCCAGTACTGTAGGGGGCAGTGCAGAATACTGAGAAACTCTGGATTTATTGACTGATTTACAAATGATTACCTAAGTGTTATACAATGTTGCCATTATTTACTGACGGTCATGTCATACTAATATTTCTAAGAATGCTCAAGCTGCTCTTCTCTACATACTGAGGGTACGTTTACATGACAATGTATGAAAAACGAAAAAAGTTTTTTTTTTTTTTTTTGCCTTTAGACAACAACATTGTCAAAACAATTCCCATTCACACAGATCCGTGAAAATGACTTGAAAGGCTGTATTATGCATGCCAGGCCAGGAGTTGGTGATGTGACATTATAAAGAAAAACTATGCTAACCCTGTAATACACATGCACATTTTCACAACTTTGTGCTTTTGTAATTTACATGGAGACGATAACAGTATTGTTTTCTTTTTCAATAGTCTGTGTTATCAGACCCCCAAAACACTGCTGTTATGTAAATGTTTTCATTGTTTGGAAAAGAGCAGCATGAACATTCTGCTAAAGGCCTACTTTTGACTTCTACATAAAAAAAGGTCATGTGTGTTTAAACAACATGAGGGTGAGTAAACGATGAATTTTCATTTTTGGGTGAACTATCGGCTTTAATAAAGCAACTTGAGCATGTTAACTGAATCTCTTTTCAGCAACATTCGGCTTCAAAACTAGGCGGATCAGATCTCCAAACCAATCTTTAATCTTTCATTTATTTTCATTCCATTTCAGTGTCTTTTCAAGTGAAAACTTGCTGTTAATCGCATATAGCGCAAAGCGCAAAAGATCAAACGCTCTGCTCCGACTCGACAGGGACAAGTTTAATCTGCTGGAGAACCCCAGTGAACTTCAGTGTCTCTTGGAGATGATGAAAAGTGTCATATTTTTCTTTTAAAGAAACCATATAGCAGATGAGACGATAATTGCAAGCTGGGATATTCAAGGTTAGATCGGTTCATGTTTGTCTTTTTTGTGAAAGCAGGGAAATTCCCATCTGTCACACTGCAGGACTGAGGCATTTCAGTCTTTCTCTCAGCTGATGTAGCGTCAGAGGTGATGTGGAGACGAGAGGTCTAGGATGAGTGACTTACAATGACTTTCATTTTATGTAGGAAGGTCAGCAAAGGCAGGAAAATAGTTTGTCTTTTTAATAATGTTTAAAAGTTGTTTGAAAGAGCAAAAGTCAAGATGAAACGGCTTTCAGAGCTCATTTAACTTCTGTAATGTGACGCTCTGAGAGCAAAACTTTTATCCATCAGGAATTGAGTGGATCAAGAATGGAAAGATTTTAGTAAGGCTTTATTAACAGCAGCTTAAAAGATTATTTGGCTGTTGGTTAAAGTCAACATGAAATGAAAATGCATGCTATTGATCTTACTGAATGGTTAAAATTCATGTATAGGTTCATATATTTATTATTATTTTTTTTTTCCAGTGAAATGACTTCTCTCTGGTGATATATGCTGGACGTCTCTAATCATTTAGTTTAAAATACAATTGACTGCATCACATTCATATTTGAGTGTCATGCCCACATCTCAACATCCAATCAACAGCTGACGCACAGAACCAAGTCCTGCCTTACATTTCTCTCCTTTTTTCAACTTGGATGTACCTCACAATATGAAAGTAAAGATCCAGCCCTCTTTCCATTACATTGCAACTTTAGCTAGTAACCTGGACAGGAGGAAAGTTGTTTCCGTTTTTACATTTGATGAAAGATGAAGGTGGCTAACGTTTTCTTTTTTCTATGGAATAATGTGCGCTGAAAAGGGATGGTAAGATTCGCATTGATGCATCAGCATAAAAGTTAACGATGCAATGCATCGATTTAAAAAAAAGTGTTCTTCGGATACAAGTTGGCATTTGTATCGTGATGCATAATTTCTAACAGTTGCATTGGAAAAAACGATTTATTTATATATTATTATTAGCATATGCATTATACTTTTATTATTTTGAAAGTGGGGCATATCGCATTGGCCTCAGTTATGAAGATGCACATCCCTAGCGCTGATGATTTGTTTGAACACGAAAGTGTATTAAGAACATAAAAGAGAGTCTATTATGATTTCATGTTGACATTCAGTTCGGTTGAAGAGGGAGAAATATGAGCCGTGTCAAAGACAAAACGCTCCAGTTATCTGGGCTGTTAAATGGCTGGTTTGGTGTATCACAATGTACAGAGCGCTGGACTCAAAGTAACGAGGGATTCTGTAAATTAGTGCTGACAGAGTCAACAAACACGGGCTCGCTAATAAAAATCGGTCAATATCCCCTGGCGCTTCAGAATTTCAAGAAAACCAAACACTGTGCGCTTTCATTTGGCTTTTAGAAAGCACTCTGAAAATATTTCAAGCACGGTCATCACTCTTTGTTAAATCTGACACGTGGCGATGGAGTTTACTCATGCTGGTGCAGGACGTCTGTTCAGAAACCTGAAAATCAAACGTTACATAAAACGGTCTGCTATCACCGACGCTCAGATCGGCTGAACGTCACGCTAACGTGGAACGACAGGACGCCTGTGCAGCGCGAGCAGTCATTTCAGATTTATAATCAGCACCAACTGAAGAAATAGGTCATCTGCAGTTCCCTGTCATTTAGCAGAAGCTTCTTTCTGACACAACTTCACGAAATGATCCCACTGGAAAACCAGAAGTGCCTTAATCAACGGTAGTATGGAGATAAGGCTGAAGTGGGAACTGCATAACTCCTATTTTATTGAATTGGCCGCACTTGGGCTCTGTTCCAAAAACACTGAACTGCCTGGGGCGGCATTCTGAGACATCATACAGTAGGCACGTTCCCAACACGGAGGCACAAGACAGGCTGCATAATCGCACTGCCTTCCAAGATGCCTTCTTTTGTTCAAATTCTAAGCCGGCATCGCATGTATCTTTAGCGAAAAATGTATTGCGACAAATTCGGTGGAAAAAAATCCATGCAATTTGGCAGGCAAAATGAGAGAAATGTTGATTATGGGCCCTTTTCACATTCCCAGCGTTCTCAGCAGCAGAAGTCATCATAGTCAGGTAAATGTCTATTGTGGTGAGAGGAAACTACAACAAATATAATTCTTGCATTTCCATTTGCCTCAACAGCAAAAGAAAAAATCCACAATAGCTTTTCTTAGCATTCTTAATGCTGTCACTGTTGTATTAATAACACTCCGATAGCAGCACGTTTTCTGTAATTTAATGCCAAGGTAATATAACACAAAGTATAGTGTTACAAATATATATATATATTTTTAAAATATATAAAAAATTGCTGTATTTACAATTTACTGTGGAAATGCATCACAGTCCAAAAGGGTCTATTAAATATAATTAATTAATTATTAAAATCTAATGTGTGTTTGCTGTTTTTATGCATATTATACTATGTATTTAGCATTCTGTTAAACTATGCCATAAACTTGAATTTGTTGAGTTTGTTCAACTGAAAGTGAGAGATATGTGTGACATATCTTTGTTCATAGCCTTCAAATAATCACTTAAGAGGTTCTACTTGAGTTATGATGCTGCCTTAAAGGGATAGTTCACCCAAAAATAAAAATTGTGTCATCATTTACTCACCCTCGAGTTGTTCCAAACCTATATGAGTTTCTTTCTTATGTTGAACATAAAATAAGATATTTTGAAGAATGTTGATAATCAAACAGTTGATGGTCCCCATTGACTTCCATTGTATTTCTACTATGGAAATCAATGGGGACCAACAACTGTTTGGTTCTTCAAAATATAAATGACAATTTTCATTTTTTTCTGGTGAACTATTCCTGGTGCGTTTACATTTCTTTCTGCTCAGTGAAATTTTGCGGGTGAATTCCAGTCATTCCAAAAGGAGTTTTGCATAAGGGTGGAAAAGTTCCCTACGCAACTTCTGTGCATCATACATTGCTACACTACTGAAATAGACAATGGACCTTTTTTGCACACAAATCTGACACACCTTTAGAAGGTTGGCAGTAGAAAGCAATACAAAACCTTCTAGAATTTGGAACAGAGATCACAACCAGCTGGAATCTTTACAGTAGAGAGTGGATAATCTAATTAGAGCGTTTAGAAAAGCTATTCACTGCTGCTTTCACACCGCAGCACAGGCCTCTATGTAGAGGATATATTTCAAGATATATCAACATTTCTGTACAGACAGAAAATCAGCACTATGAAGCGAGACGTGTTGACATGATAACATTTGAACAGCAGCTCTGAGCAGCCTATATTCAAGGTGTGAGGCTGAGGCTTGATTACTAATGTGGCGTATCATTTGATTCAAGCTGGAATTTCAAACCCAATGTGTGGAAACCAACAGACTTTGGCAGAAATCAAAAGGCCAGCTGTCATCACCGGAGAACCATTTTGAAGCAAATTCAATGATTTCTTACAGGACTCCATACTAAAAACCTGTTTAGCAAACACCTGACAGACAACTACTTAAAACACCGCAAATAATGACATCTCAGCATTTCAGTTTTTAATAGTACAGTGTGTTAGCCTTGGCATTTTACTTCTTTTAGATCCTGTCTTTTCTCAGATTTCAGGACTTCTACTCAGAAAAGAAGTCAGTCGCCATTCTTCACACTTCTCAATAGTTCTTCAAACCTTGCAATGTGAATAAGCTCATTGCGTGAGGGCTGTAAAAGCTCTCCGGGTGAAGACAGATAATGATTGGAGGCGGCAGAAAGCCAAAGCCTGCGGAGAGTCAAATTCAAACAATTGCAACACACAGAGAATGATTTTATTCTGTTTCAAGATGCTTACGTTTCCATGTTGTCTCCTTCGAGGACCGTCTGGACGGGCAGGTATCCCAGGCGAGGGTGCTTGGTGAAATACTTCTTTGAGCGGAACTTGTTTTTTAAGACTTTGGTGAAATCTCGCATGTCTTCTCCTGAGGTGGTCTGAAAATGAGAGGCACACAGATGATGGATGAGGAAGTGGATTTACTTTATTAACAATTGTTCAAAGCAACTTTAATACAATTAAGGCTGAATCAGCAGTGGTTTGAACCTCCAGTATTAAACTTTGCTGAGTAGGCGTTGGCAGAAAATATTAATGGGTTTCACTCTGAATCTTTTCTTTACCAGTTGTTTAAAAGAACAAAGTTATTTACAGCAAGTATTATTTCTCTCATCAAAATAAAAAACAACCAAATTTACAATTATATCTAAAATACTGTTCAAAAGTTTTGGGGTAAGAATTTTCTGTAAGAACGTTTCTCACCAAGGCTGCATTTATTTGATCAAAAATACAGTAAAAACAGTAATATTGTGAAATATTATTACAATGACAAATAACTATTTTCTGTGTGAATATATTTTAAAATGTAACTTATTCCTGTGATCAAAACTGTATTTTCAGCATCATTACTTCAGTCTTCAGTGTCACATGATCCTTCAGAAATCATTCTAATATGCTGATTTGCTGCTCAAGAAACATTTCTGATTATTATCAATGTTGAAAACAGTTGTGCCGTTTCATATTTTTGAAGAAACGTTTATCTGTTGCATAAAAAGTTAAAAGGAACAGCATTTATTTGAAATAAATCTTTTGTAACATTATAAATAAGTTTACGGTGACTTATGATCTTTTTTTTTTTTCATCCTTGCTGAATAAAAAAAATCAGTATGACCCCAAAATTTTGAACATCAACATACATCTACTGACAAACAGATGCATGCTCTTATAAGAATGAAAACCTAGAGTTGTGCCTATTTACACCAAACAAAAATGTTATGACTTTCATTGTCGTAGAGACTCATAGAGATCAGAATATCACAGAGACTTGGCAGTGAAATCTTTTATCTGGGCCAGAAAGACAACTACTCAGAAACCATCCCAGAACACCCTAGCAACCGCATACAATAGCAAAGCCTTGGAAGCCATCCAGAAGGTACAGCTCATATTTCCTCTAATTAGGTGACATACAAACACACACTTGCATCATTGCTTTGCTAACAAATGGGAATTGAGGCTGAAGGTTCTTTACATAGTATCTCTGACCTGAAAACACAAGTTTCCACTCCTTTATATTTAGAAGAGTATAAAATTAGCAGCAGAGGTGTTAGCAGACACAAGCAGTATACACATGCGTTTTAGGTCAGTTTGAGTGAAATGCAGTATAATGAGAGCACATGGAGCTCATTAGCCCATCACTGCTATACTTCTTTCTCTCAAGCACACAGATCCAGCACTGATCCGTCCATCCACACTCATCTCATTCTCCATTTGTCTACTGAGCCAAACGAGGTGTTTCAGTCCAGGATTCCTCTGTCTGCGTCTCCACTCAAAGTCTTCCTAATCTGCACATATTCACCAACCAAATCGTATTTCTGCTGCAGACTGGGAGACCAACCGAGAAACTAGGATGTGACAGCCCATGCATTACAGAGGGATTCTGTCTCTCCGGTTTGGTCTGCTAAACTCTCAAGTCAAACCAAAGACCAACAGAAATTATGAACTTCAGATCTCATGACCACTCAAAAGTTCAACATGGAGGCTGAAGGATAGAAAATCATATTTAATTACAACAGCCAATTACCTTAATGCATTTTTAAAAACATTTTTTTTTGCCTTTTGTGTGAGAAATATCAGCCACGTCTCAAATCTCACATGCAAAATAGACATATTTGGTGCAGAAATATATATGTAAATGTGTTCAAAACACCAAGTTATATGTAGATTATGTCGAATTGCAAATTGATCACAGATGGAAGCCAGATTTTCTTTAAATTAGGACTTAAATTTGTGTCTTTTACATAATAAAAGTTCACATAACTATCATATGGCATCTAAAGACTTTGAATTAGGGCTGTCATGATATTAGATTTTCACTATACGATTATCATGGCCAAAATAATTCATAACAGTAATATTACTATAATGGTTTCAGTCAAGTTCATCCAGAACTTTTATTTGTTTTTTTGTTTTTTTGTTGCCATAACTGTAAAAAAGCATACAAAAACAAATTGTTCTTGATCAGCAATTACTGCAGACTGGGATGTCCATACAGAATTCATTGTTTTTCCATTTTATGATTGACGGCAACCAGCATTAAGTTGCAATACTGCCATCTGGTATGTTGGAGGGTCAAACAGAGTTAATGGCATTGGACTTTTTTTAATGATATTTATACAGTATGTGAAGACTATCAACATTTATGTTTTTAAATATCATGGTTTTCATCAATAATGATATATTGCAACAAATATACAAGTCTTGTATGGTGCAATTATGGTGCTTTTTTTGAGCTTGATACCCCAAAACTACATACTTTCAACTGGCCTCATTGAGTAAACATGAGCAGACAGAATCTTGTTCTCAAAAACTGCTTGTATCAATTGGGTTTTCACTGTTGAAAAAGAAAAAAATTCAACAGACAAATATAATAATGTGAGTAAATGTTAATAAATGGTGTTTTTCCATGTTTGGGTGAAGCTTTCCTTTTAAAAAGGGTTGAAGTTCCCACTGAAAGCGCGAGTTGAACACAGCACATTACTCATTTACTCTGACACTGGGCTAGAGAAACTCTTTGTATCCCACAACTAATAAAAACCATAATCAAAACAACAAAAAGCAATATCACCACAATGACAAAGCAATAACGGCGTAACAGCCCAACCGAGGGACACAAAAGCATATTCTGTTCAATATTGATCTTCTGCTCTGCGAATGCTGATGACAGTATTTGCTGTTGAATCGAAGGTAAATTTGTTTTATTCTTATGTGTGTGTGTTTCTAGAGCGCGGTATCTGGGAAACATCAGTTTGAAAGGAAATGAAAGGCATTGTCTTCCTGTCAAGATGAAGGTGTGCGGACTGCTGGTGGTCTGTGTGATAGAGATCTGACAGGAGTGATGAACGCCAATCAAAAAACAGAGCGAACCAATGACTGGAAAGAGATTATGGAGAGACGAGAGTTTACATCTAAACAAAAAATCAGTCACTGATAATGTTAAGTAGTGGTTGGTGGGCTTCAGAAAGCAGTTTCTAGCTCAGCGCTGTCAACACAATCTTATTATAAAACTGTTAGTTCTGGTCTAGTAATTTAATAGGCCGAGCGTTGTTGTCTGTGCACTCAAACGTTTCACTGTATCACTTCTCTCAACTAGAATTACAATTCTATAGCTCACAACATTGTAAACCATTTTTGTTGGTGAAACAAAAAGAGCCAGCCATATTGTGTTGAAAATGTCACTCGATATTAACAACTTCTTTATAGAACCGTTGTATAAAAGTAATATCACACTTGTGATCGATATTCTGGGGCCAGTGGTATTTTATGTGATGCTTCATAGAACAGCATCATAAACTTATTACAGAAGCGATCCACATGGAGTACCCTGAGGTTAAATGCTTTGTTCAAAGTCACAATAGTGGCTCAGCCATTTCTGTAATGTTTGAATATGTGCATATCATATGAGCTTTAGGAACTACATAGTCTGTTTTCTAGGGGTGGGAATCTTTTGATACCTCATGATTTGATTCAAATTGATTCCTAGGGTCACAATTCGATTCAAAATTGAGGTAGTAAGCCTTCAATGTATGAATAAACTATAAACTAATTCTAATTAAAGATAGAAATGTGATTCAGTCAAAAGTACTGAGTGATTTTCTCTCTTTTTTTGTTTTTCACACAAAGCTTCAGAAGACTTATGGACCACTTTTATGATGCTTTCTGGAGCTTAAAGTTGGTGATAGAGTTCTCTCTGGTGATTATATGATGTACATCACAATATGGGGCAAAAAAACTAAACACACACACAAAAAAAAGGTCTGTCACTACTTCCATTTCATTTTGAATTTAATGTCCTTTGGTCATTTTACTTGTATGGAAAAGAGCAGCGTTAACATTCTTTAAAGGGTTAGTTGACCCAAAAATGAAAATTCTGTAATTAATTACACACCCTCATGTTGTTCGTGAGTAAATTTCTCAAATGACAACAATCATTACAATTATAATTTTGAGCAAAACATTTTTTTGATCAGTTCAACCATTATACAGCAAGGCAAAATTAAGATTGATTTCATTGACTAAAACTAGACTAAAATGCTCAGACATTTCATTGACTAAAACTTGACTAAACAAAAACAGGACAAGGTTGACTAAATATGATAACTAAAACATACATTTGAGACAGGACTAAGACTAAATTAAAAATGGGTGCCAAAATTAACACTAGAAGAAGTCAGTTCCCCTCAGAGATACATTCATATAAACTCCCACCCTCAACTGTATCGAAATTCGTTTTATATCTCAACCGATTTGAATCGTCACATATTTGTATCGACTTTCAAACGGCTCAGAGGGCATCGTTACATCCCTAGGTTTGAACCTACAAACTTTTGTTGAACCACTTTACTACACAACACAAAAAACAACTTAATCTGGAGCTGAATCATCTACTGGATGGACAATACTGCACTCAGTCATCGATATGACTAAAGAAAAGGCAACATTTCTTTGCTTAAGTGCCAGTTAAAATTGTTTTTAAGTTGTATCATTATTCAGTCTAACTTCACTAAATTTGCACTGAGTCGAAGAGAGAAAAAATAAATTGTGTTTACCTTTTGTCATGCTGATGAATGACAGTGACAGCTTTTCAATTTCACGCTCTGAAACTGAACTGTTGAATTGAACACCTTAAATTTCAGGTTTCACAGAGCTTGTGTTGTGGAGGTGGGAGGAAATCCTGCCGTGACGCTAATAGATCAAGGCCCTCTGAGTTTTAACTACTCTCCATCTCGCCTGCAGCAGTGGAAGAGAAACTAACCTTCACCATTACTCTCATACCGTGAGCTGCTGCTCACCGACCACACATCAGTCCCAGCTGGATACAAACTCAATAGATGTGCTGCTCATGCTCAGGCTCTTCCAAAGAGTAGTTAGCAGGATTACTCTCCTATGAAACATACGATTATAAGGCAGCATGTGTCCTTCACTGAATTAAAAATGTACTTTATAGACAATATTTGTACAGAGTACTGTGTTGTTAGCTTATTGCAACATCGTTAGCTTAGCTTATTAGCCACAAGCTAATATCAAACCCTATACCTGAAATCAACCATGAGTCCAATCCTCAGTGTGTTTCGCATGAGAAGTTGCCACCAACCCAGCTAACAAAAACATGTTTGATAGGGTTCCCATTAAGTTATGGAAACATTATTTCTGAATTTGAGTCTTGTTTTATGCAAATGTTAGCAAAAACATTAAGGGAACGCTCCTTTGAAAACATTCTGAATGTTTGCTTTGAACTTTCTGAAGTAGTAATAGCGCCCTATGATTTCCACAGTGCGGAAAACATGGACGGAATCACGGAATCCAGTTATAAAAACGGAATTTACTGTATAACACGGAATGTTACGGAATTTGTCAAATTTTGAATAGACAAATCAAAAGTAGGTCAGTAAACTTAAATCAAAATGCAATATGGACTTAGTGTCTGTGAATATTAAGCCACAAAAATATTATTTAAATATGAATTCTGCATTTTCTGCATGTCTCTGTGAGAATGAATGGCACAGACGCGCAGTTTTGTGTACTACACACAGTGTTTTCAGCACTAAATGAGGACATAAATACATGAACATAACCTTTAGAACTGCTCTGAGAGTCACTTTGTGAGCATTTTGCCATTTCTTTTGAGAAAAAAACCCCTCATCATATCATATACAAACAGAAACGTAAAGGTCTTCACAGCTACCCGTCAAAATAAAAGTTCAGTTTGACTTGAAGAAACTGTGACAGAAATAAATTGCTTGATGTAATAATAGTACTCCTACTACTAATAAAATTACTATTAAAACATTATTTTTAAGGAATATTTACTTCTTTTTTTTTACCAAATAAATATTTATCAGATTTATTTAGCAGAAAAATGTAAATGCACAACACAATATTTCTGGAAAAAAAGAAATCAATAAAAAAATAAAAATTCATAGGCCCTTAAGAATGTAATTTTTGTTAAACTTTTAAATAAATTGCTGTTAATGTGTGTAAATTTCATGATTTCACTTAATTAGACATGCTTTTTGATTAATAACATTTAATTTAACCATTAAAACAGAGTCTATAAAAAAGTAAAATGGAAAAAAAACTGATTCCTAAAGAAATAAAACAGGAAAAATGGAATTTGGAAAACAAATAAAACAGAATTTGGGAAAAAATAAAACGGATATCATAGGGCCCCCTACAGTAAGCATTAATGTTTCTAAAACATTTCAGAAAAAAAGTTCCGTGAACGGTATATAAATAAACGTTGTGCTAACATTCCATTAATTTTACCGGAAGAACGTTTGTTCAAAACTTTGATAGAACCTTACCAGAATGTTAGCCAAAGTTCTGAAAACACTTCCTGTTACCGTGGTATGTAGAGCATTTCAAATTATTTACATGGTTTCATTCCTGATAGGTTGCTGTCTTGAAAGGTAGCTGCCTTTGTAGGCAGCAGACATGAAGGCATCTCAGGTTTTGGAACAGAGCCACAGCTCTACCACTGAATGCCCACTGTAATGCCCATTCATGCAAAATGTCTCTTTTATGAGCTCCAATTTGCGAGCTTCATTACACATGCCTTGATTTGATGGGTAGAGAGAGATTGTACGAGAGGGGCAGACGTTCAGGCGCTGCTAACTCACCGGTGTGCAGTACTCCACCATGGGGTAGTTCAGTTTATGACCCTTCGCTGTGCGACCAGAGAAGAAACAACTCTGACAAACGTCATAGTTGAAGTGCTTCAAACTTCGATATCTGCAAAGAGAGAAAGAAAACTGACAATTAGTATGATAGGCCTTCAAAGTATGGAAAAGCAGCATGAACTTTTCGGTTTTACACAGGAAAACATTGACACAATTTTTTGGAGTCATTATTCCCATAACTCCAAAGCAGCCATTCTGTAGTTTTGTCAAACTATTATCCAGTTTGTTACTGAATTTGTCTGAAACTGACAGTCCTCTTGAGAATACTCATTCACTCCAGTCACGTCGCACTCGATTCAATAACTTCATTACCACACAGTTTAGAAGTGTTTTTATTTCACAGATTTTCTTCATATAAATGTAAATCGAGTGTGGAGGAAGACTGCACACTGTGTGTTGTTTGTTTTTGGTTTCTTCTGGTCTCTCCAGGTAATGCAAATTCAATAGAATATAATTCCTCCAGTGTGCAATATTTCCACTGCACTTCTGCATAAACGATATGACAGTAAAAAGCTGCTGCATTTTCCAAAACAGCTCCTTTTCTCTCTGGGGCGGTCCATCTGAAAGCACAATATAACACTGAGGGCCCTGCTGAGAATGACTGAATATCACACCATCAGGACTTCGGTCAAGAGCTTTTATATTAGTTTCTGTGAGTTGTGGATAAAACAAATATCTGATCTAAAATCCAATTTGATGAAGTTAGAAGATATTGAAATATAAAACAATAAGCCTTGAGACTTTGTATGTTACAGTGATTTTATTGCCAGTAATGGGTGTCCTAAGGCATATTAAAACAATAATAATCAAATAATTTTAAAATAACACTATGAAACCAATTTTTATTTTAAGTTTTGCTTTTATTTTTAATATTTCTTTATGAATTTTGACATGAATATGAAAATTAGGGGTGCGCTGATCCGATATTCAGTATCGGTATCGCTCTGATACTGGCATTTTCTGCCGGATCGGGGTATCGGTCAGACGATGCCGATCCAAATCCGATATTGTGCGTATACTATTGTGTTATTGTTAAGCCCCACAAAAGCCACAAACACATTATAAAACACCATAAAGATTTTGTGCACTATATTTCAAGTGTTCTGAAGCCGTTCCACAGTTTAATGTGAGGTACAGATGAATATTTAAGTCAAGTTGACGTAAACTCTTCTCTTCGCTGCAGCTGTCTGTCATCCTCTATTCAGCATTCAAACTGTGTTCAGTTACGACAGTCAAGACGTACTCTGCAAACTCTCAAACTCAACTCAAACTCTCTGCAAGATTATTAAATGTTCCTAAAATTATACTTGATCTGTAAATAAAGATAAATGGTTTTGCATAAAATAACTTTATCTTGCAAGACTTTATCTTCGTGCTGTTTTCAAAATCATGTTGATGTCTGTTAGATCACAACACTGGACTAGAGAGCACTATGTTCTTAACGAGCACAGTAACTGAAATTTAAAACTGTTAAAAGAAAAGCCTCAAACTATCGCACAGATTTAATACACTACGCATTAATATCTCTTCACTTTGTGCTTTGAACCTTTCTATGCGGACTCCAGAGCGCTGTGCGCTGTGCCTCTGTGTTGCTTCAAGCGCATCACAGTATATATATATATATCTATATAGAAATACATTACTTGTTTTTCGTGAATGTATTTTACAACAATACAGAGAGCAATGTATATCATTTTACATTATCATTTTAGATTTAGTCCTACACTTATTCACTTTTATTTGTTCCCCACTAAATAATGTTTTTTCCCCACTAATGTTAGATTTTATAAAATTGTGCACTCATGATTTTTCTAGAGTAACTTTTGCTACTGAATTATCCACTAACCTAGTTTATAATAGTATTTTTGTCATAGATTATAATTATATATGCATTCATTTGTTGTTTTTCTCCACAATACAGTTGTCTATATTTAATAGATTGTGTGTAACACACAAAAAAAGTCATGATAAGGTCAATACACATTGAGGTATAAAAATTCAACACTGATTTAAAAAAAAAAACTGCCCAGTATCGGATTGATATCGGTATCGGCAGATACTCAGAATTGTTGGTATCGGATCGGGATCGGTTCTGAAAAAGTGGTATCGAGCCACCCCTAATAAAAATCACATTACTCTTTTGGGTATCATTAACAGTGCTCATGAAAACTAAAAAAAATATGTTGGCAACTTATACAAGCTAATCTGTTATCACTCAGAAGTGTACACTGAATGATTTTTGTCTTTTATGATTAGTCCCACAATGTTCTGTTCATTTATTTTTACCTTACTTGCTCAACGACTCCCAAACGATTCGCTCAACTATTCATTTTCTGCGGTGATTGGTCGATTGGTCTCATTTTCATCTCATCATGCCTGTAAAGCCTGATAAAGCAGTGTTTGTGAGCCATTTTTACCACTCCAAAAGTGGCACCTAGCAGCAAAGAATGAATTTGCATTTTCATTCAGACCAACACGAAAAGACCAACAAGTGGGCGGTCAATATGCTAATGTTTCGTGTTGACATCAACATGAAACGGCTTTGGATTCGTTTTAAAAATGACTCATTTCAATGATTCAGAGTCGACGCATTCTTTTGAGAGACAATAACTTTATACACGGTGCACTTTCACTTAGAGCTGTGTTACACACTGCATGAAAGATCATTTTCAAAAATACATAATAACGACACTTTATAAAACCGTTCCTGAGCACTGCGTCTTGTGTTTTTAGACATATTGACGTGTTCCGTGTGAACGGCCCCTAAGTCCATAAAGTGTGGACCAAGTTGTTCAGTCATTTAACGTTCAAGTGACAGTCCACTTTGAATGATCTAATTAAACCTTTAATAGACAACACATTTATTGATCAAGACCAAGCCAAGAGACGTGAGAACGGTAAGAGTGAGGGGTGATATCGCTTAAGCCAAATTTAACTTTGGTCACTCACACACGCTATTCCCGCTAGACCACGTCTCGGACCACAGCACCAATTTACAAAAGCACTTGTAAAAAGTCATTTGTTGGCGCAGAGGGAATACTGCTTAACCGCAGCAAAATGACTGTAATGCACAGCCTCTTGTGGATTACTGCTTTAACAATTAACAACTGTTAATCTGCCAAACAATTCATTACATTTGCATGGCTTTGTGAGTGAATTCATCAGTTTAACGGAATTACGCCCCAGGATTTCTTCTCCATTAACACAACGTTTTTTTTTTCACAGGTCTCAATAAATGCAGCTTGACTGACTCGGACATTATTTTGCTCCGTTTCTCTCTCGTTCCATTCAGTCTTCTCTACTATTCATCACTGACAAAACTCTTTCCGTATCTCCTCCGTCAAACGTCCGACTGAATCTGTGCCTCAGAGAAACACCTCAGACAACGAGATGGTGTGGTCTGATGCGCTCAGTCCTCCAGAGATGGAGGAGGCTGTCAGTGTGACTTAGCCAAAGATGCTAAATATGGCAGGATTATCAGTAATATACGAGCATTATGTATGTATGCATGACATTTGAAAAGGTCACCACCTATTGTGACAGGAGCACACAGTGGCTGTTTAAAATACACCGTGGAGGCTGTGACGACCAACTAAAACACAAGACATCACTCTAACACACACTTTCATTATGTTTCACCTGCAGTTATGGTGCTGTATATCTGTACATGGCTGATATTAATGCTGACAATAAATTCTGGCTCGCCTTTGAAGCAAAGAAACTAAATATTATATTAATATATAATAATGCGATAAAGATGTTTTACTGCTATAATTATTGATTTTACTGCAGTCTTCTGGTGATTTTTACCATTATTACAATTAATAGAGTGTTTCACATATAGCTGATATATAGTTGAGCAACAATTGATACATTTTTTAATGGCTAATTTATTTAAAACATTTTAATGGCTAATTTATTATATACAACACTTCTTTTACATATAACGGTAACAAATTAATTGGTTTTGATTAACTACATTAGTCAACATGAACTATTTAAAATATTTCTAAAGCATTTATTAATCTTAGCTAATGTTAATTTGAATAGTTACTAATACATTAGTACATTAAAATCAAAACTTGCATATTTAATGGACCCGAGCTGAAATTAACTAACAAAAGACAATTGTATTTTTATTAACTAACATTTAAAAATATTAATAAATACAATATCTACAATATCACTATCTTTATTTTTAATTGTAAATAATTATAAATAAATTAACCTTGTTTTTCACTATAAACCATAAAATTCCAAGTCCAACTATGGGATTGTTGTGTGTATAATTATAAATTACATATACTATATTAATAATTTTATTATTACTATAACATTTTATTTATAATATTTAAATAGATTTATTTAAAAATATAAACAATTAAATAATTAATATGAACAAATTAATATAAACATTGATTGTTATTACATATTAATTAATAATTAAATTAGCCAGTAAGAATGCATTCCTGTCCACCTTGCTATACATAATATAAATGTATATATATATATATATATATATATATATAATGTTCTATCTCACCTGAATGCTTTTTTTTCAGTAAAATTACAAATTAAAATATCTAAAATAAAACCAACTCTGGCATCATTACTAATATACATCTACAGACAAACAGAGACAATTTTATTATTATTATTTTAAATCTCTCATGTAAGAAAGATTTGATCTTGTGACCTTTCATAAACAATGCAAGAAATTCCTCTGAGATGCATCAGATCTTATTAAAGAATAAATAGCTGAACCTCCAAAATCTGAAAACCTAAAAAATCCTGCTCAATGACAGTAAACGTACTGAACTCATCTCAAACATTAATGTTAACACTGGCAGCGCTAGCTTAGAGATGAACTTTTAAAAGCGTCAGAGCCGATCAGAGAACAGTCTTAATGGCACTGACCGTATGCGTCTGTCCTCCGGTTCTTTCATCAGTCTGTCTCTTATTTAGAGTGCTATCAGATGCTGACATTTAGATGAATGTTGGGCCTCAGGAGTGAATCTAACCTTTCTGCTCCCAGACAGCACGGTGTGCACCCGTGTGTGTGTGTGTCTTAAATCTCTCACAGATCTGCTTGATATCACACTTTGTCTGGTACAATGCTTCTTAAAGTGTGCCAGAATACTTCTCAGATCTGTCGCATTGACCATGAGTTTGCGTAGGTTCTTCATAAAGTACAGTCAACTGGTCATTAGTGTGTGTGTGTGTGTACCTGAAGCCCACAATGGGGAACTCTTTACAGATATTGCACTTGGCCTGGTGTTTGGCCGTTTCTGCTGCCGCCACTCTGTGCAGAACCGGAAGCCAGACCACCGACTGCGGCTCCAGCCTCATCCAATCAATAAACTGCCTCGGCTCCAGCTCCACCTTATTGGTCACCTGAGAACAGAGAGTAAGCACAAACAGCCAATCAGGGAGGGATTTCAGAAAGCCCATAAACAGCATGAGAGAATAACTCATAAACAATGCAGCCAGTCTGAAATCCAGATGATGGACGGAGCATTTCCTACCAGACCACCGTAAATGACTGTCAATCGCACGGCTGCATTTATAGAGATATAACAGCCTCATAAATATTTCTGTGAAGCCTGAGGAATCACAGATTCAGTCACACCGTCTGCAGTTACCGGGTGATTTTTAACCAGTGCAATGCTAGGAATATTAGATAAC
Organism: Schizothorax lantsangensis; assembly: GCA_027422415.1. Taxonomy (NCBI): domain Eukaryota; kingdom Metazoa; phylum Chordata; class Actinopteri; order Cypriniformes; family Cyprinidae; genus Schizothorax; species Schizothorax lantsangensis. Next base: position 4,067,203 of record CM049862.1, read on the forward strand.
TGTACAAATACAGTATTACGTTTCATCTGTCATACAGCCCACATCTGAATTCTCAGAGGGATATCTGTACAAACTTTAATGGACAGAATCAGTGATATTAGCACATGGATTAATTGTGACATGCCCCTCGTTAATGAAAACAACACAATAAAAAGAGTTTACAGTAATGAACTTATAAAGGAAGTCAATGAAGCAAGACGTTCTGAAGGGTTTGAATGCTTGTGTATTTGTTAAAGAGCTTATATTCATATTTTTGTATAAATAGATGTGTTTTTTGAGCTGTAAAGCCTCTAAATCATCCTGTTAGCAGTGGGAATACTGTTACATGTGGGTGAAGGTTACTGAGGCTTAATTACTGAAGTAATTCTGTACTTCTCTGTTTGTAAACAATCTTTCTGGTATTATTGCACATATCACATGAAAGTTAATGGGTTTAAATGAGCATGAAGTTGAAAGAATGGTTAAAACACACAGACAAGGTTAATAAATGATTTTTTCACATTAAAGGGACAGTTCACCCAAAAACTAAACCATTCTGTCATCATTTACTTACTAACTTTCATTTAATAGAAGGGGGAAAGCAACAACAAAAACTTTTTTGCATTCTGCAAAATTAAGTCAGATTTGGAAAGACAAGGGTGAGTATTTTAATTTTTGGGTCAGAATGCCAAAGATGCGACCTACGGAGCTTGTTTTGATCCTGGAACATTCCTCTAATTATTTGAACTCTGTGGTAAACACATTCTCATATTTCAAATTTATGAAACAAACAAGACAAAGGCAAATAAATGATCAAATAAGACAGTGGTGAAGGGATTTTGGCAGGAATTCATCTGTTGTACAGCAGCAACAGTCTTGGCAGTGATGTCAGCGGTGGAATGTACTGATGTGAACGTCTTTAAATGTCACTTAGCATTGAAACACACTCATCGTATGAGACATAGGATGCCTGCAGATCTACGCTTTGTTGAGGCTGTGATGTCATAACAGAGCATACAGCTCTGAACTCTGACCTGTTGATGTGTTTTGTTTCCCATCAGACACTCAAGCAACAAGAGAAAGAGACAGAGCAAAGGGAAGAGAAATTGAGCGTTTGGGTGATTCCATCCATCAGCGCTGACAGACTGTAAATGGCTTCAGGTGTGACACTGTCCTGACTGTCTGTCTGTCATCCCTCCACTCATCTGTCTTTCATCATTCGTTTATTTCCTCTCTCAGCTTTCATCTGTGATGTTGCTCAGCAATGTGTCCTCCTCCAAACTCACACCTAGCCTTCATTTCCAGTTTTCTGCATTCTTCTCCACTCCACAGAAACGACATGTCTTCCTGTCAGTCACTTCTGATTGAATTTGTCCTCCTCATCCTCACTCATTTATAAATGACAATTTCTGTCTCTTCAAAACATTTCAGATGTGACACTGTGTCAGAGAGCAATCGAACCACTCAGAACAGACAGACAGATTGATGGATGAAAAGACAGATTGGACAGACAAACGGACATTTGGACAGAACCTAGATAGATATATTGACAGACAGACAGACAGACAAACGGACAGAAAGAGAGACAGAAAGAGAGACGACAGACAGACAGACAGACAGAAAGAGAGACAGACAGACAGACAGACAGACAGACAGAAAGAGAGACAGACAGACAGACAGACAGAAAGAGAGACAGACAGACAGAGAGACAGACAGACGGACAGAAAGAGAGACAGAAAGAGAGACAGACAGAAATCAATGTATTCAAACAACAAATGTGCGATATGAATTAGCAACAAACACACAGAATTCTTCACCCAGAAGAGAGGAGTGCGGCAGGGCTGTAGCCTGAATCCAACACTGTTCAACATCTACATTAATGAATTAGCGGTGCAGCTGGAACAGTCTACAGCCCCTGGACTCACTCTACAAGACAAAAACATCAAGATTTTGCTGTATGCAGATGATCTGGTGCTGCTGTCATCCACCCCACAGGGACTACAGCAGCACCTAGACCTGCTGGAGAACTACTGCCAGAACTGGGCCCTGGCAGTAAACCTCAAAAAGACCAACATTATGGTCTTTCAGAAAAAGCCCAGATGTCAGGAACACAGATACCAGTTCAGTCTAGGCAGCACCGCTCTAGAACACACGATGCAGTACACTTACCTCGGCCTGATCATCACTGCATCGGGGAGTTTCAGTCCAGCAGTGAATGCTCTCAAAGATAAAGCTCGAAGAACTCTATACGCAATCAAGAAAACATTCCAAAATATTGAAATACTGCTTCCAATTTGGTGTAAAATCTTTGATAGTGTAATTCAGCCCATAGCACTGTATGGAAGTGAGGTTTGGGGTCCACTCAGTGATCAGAGCTACACTAGATGGGACAGACATCAAACAGAAGCCCTACACACAGAATTCTGCAAAATGATTCTAAAACTACAAAAAAAAACCACCCAATAATGCATGTAGGGCAGAATTAGGCCGATTCCCATTGATTATTAATATGCATAAAAGGTCCCTCAAATTCTGGATGCATCTTAAATCAAGTCCCACAGAATCACTACATTTTAAAGCACTACAAACCCAAGAACTGAACCCCGAAAAGAGTCCACTCAGTCAGCTGGTTCTGAGACTTACTAACCTGACTAACTCTACTAACACTAACCAGTCTCAGACCAGCACTGCCTCTCACCTAAACATCAAACAAATATATAAAAATACATATCTGGAACATTGGAATTAAGAAACAAAAACACAAAGTAAATTACAACTATATCGGACCATAAAATCAAATTATGAATCGGAAGATTATCTCCAGAGTGTCAGAGACACAAAGCAGAGACAGATCCTGACCGAGTACAGGCTCAGTGAGCACAGACTAGCCATCGAGACCGGCAGACACAGAAAGAGCTGGTTACCCAGAGAGCAAAGAGTGTGTGTTCACTGTGAGCCAGGAGAGATCGAGACAGAGACGCACTTTCTCCTTCACTGTCATAAATACATATCCATAAGAAACCTCTACTTCAACAAACTCACCAACTTAATAAACAACTTTACAGCCATTAGTGAAACAGAACAAATAAAGATACTATTAGGAGAGGGACAGACAGCAGCACTGGCTGCGAGATACGTGTGGATGTGCCACAGCCTGAGAGACAGCAGGTGAATGTGTGTGTGTGTGTGTGTGTGTGTGCGTGCCACAGCCTGAGAGACAGTGTTATTGTGTATTGTGTCTGACCTGTGTGTTACCCTATTGTCCACCACAGTGATCCTTAGTATGTATGTATGTATGTTTCTTTTTTTTTTTTTTTTTTTTTTTTTTTTTTTTTTTTTTTTGGCCTGTCAGTAGCACAGATAACACATGACAGTACATATGCATGGCTATACTATCATCATTCACAGCCTTTTTTTTCTTTTTTTTTTTAATTAAATATATTTTTTTTTTTTTTTTTTTATTTTTTTTTTAATATTAATTAATTAATTAAATTTTATATACCCTTTTACTTAACCACACTGTGACAGACAAGACCAGGGGACAGAGAAAACAAGAGAGAGAAAGAAGAAAGAAGATAGGAAAAAAAAAAAAAAAAAAAAAAAGGTTGTGGGGAAAGTCAACAAAGAAGGGGAAGAGAGAGAGAGAAAAAAGGAGAATGGGGGATAGAGAGAGAGAGGGAGAAAAAACAAAAACAAAAAAAACAGACAATTTGCTTCAATACCTGCTGACAAAAAGAGAAAACAACCGAAGACACAACATCAAAGAGACTGCAGCAACAACCAACATCTGTATAAATCACAATAAATTCTAAATGTTAAATGTTATTGAGCAGCACACATAACTAATATTACAAAATAAGTTTTGAAGCAACAGCAGATCAAGACAATGTGTGTCTGTGAGCACCTGTTTTTACACCAATGTGAATGCTTGAGTGTACACCTGTGTGTGTGAGCGCGCTTGTGTTCATAAGGTTCCTCCATGTAAATGTTTAATAGTGTGTGTGGGGAACAACAGCCCCATCCCGCAAGGCATGAAGCAGGCACGGAACAGACCCGGGCCCCAAACATCCGGAGGCCCCCCAGGGCACGAGACCCCCAGGAGAACCACCGCAGGGACAACCGCGGCCTCCACCCAAAAAAAGGGCAGAGGAGAGCCCGAAGGCGGGACCTCCGACAGCCACAGTGTAGGCGCCCCAGGGTGCCGTGGCGGCAAGCCCGCAGGCTCCACCGGCAGCCGACCACACCAGGGCGGACCAGGCCCTGGGCCTGGAGACCCAAAGGCCCCCCACCCCACAAACGGGGCCCAGCAAGGCCAGTAGGGCCAGGCCCCGCCAATCGACCGCCGAGAGCGGGCCGGCGCTCGCCCGAGCATCCTGCCCCGGCGCGAGAAATCACCAACGCACCGGCGGCATCCTCCACCGGCAGGGCATGGTGGTGGGGTGGGGGTCGACTAAGATGATGAGTGAGGCGGAGTCTAAGGCCCGACCTGACACATAGACGTAGACGACAAGCACACATATACACAAGCATATGTTCCCACCCTCATGCACGCAAACAAATATTCACACCTTCGCCCCACATGTAGACACACAAAAATGGACACAGTACCCACACTCACACTCCCCATATGCACTCTATACTCCTAGATCCAGGCACCACCACCCCCAGAGGGGTAGCCAGCGCCCGATCCCGGAGCTGAACCCCCTTCGCTCCGGCGTGGGGACAGGAAGACCACCCCGGTCCCCGCAGCAGCAGAGAAAATCAACAGCCCAGACCCTGACCGGGCGGCCAGCTCATCCTCACAGCCCCCGGCCCCAGACAGAGAACAGAGAACAGGGGTGTGAAAAAAAAAAAAAAAAAAAAAAAAAAAAAAAAAAAAAAAAAAAACGACCCCATGCTTCACCCCACCCGCTCAAATGTAGTGTTGGTGTGTGTTGTTCTAAGGTGCTTTAAAACAGGGGTGCTTTAAAACAGGGGAGGGGCACCCTCCACAAGCTTGTGTCAGCTCGTCCCCTCCCTAGAGCCCTCAATGTCTATGTGCAACTTAAAATTGAGAAGTGGGCACTGGCACCAGAGGGAAGGCTGAATGAACAGACCGCCCTCCGGATGCCATTCAGTGTGCCCACCCCCAAGGCCCTATATGTATGTGTCATGTGACAGTAAGTAATGAGAATGTCTAAGCTGTAATGTGTAATTGAGATGCAGGCGGCCACGAGGAGACAGAGGAGTACCACCTCCCCCGCATCCCAGCGACTCACCCGCACCTCAAAACCCTACCTATGTGTTGGTGTGATGGAGCGGGAGAAGTGAAGCCTTAGGGATGGGGAGGAAAACATCAGAGGGGGCAAAATACCCCCCCCTCTGGAGCCAGCTCCCCCGCTGACCCCCATAGGCACCCCCGTTACCCCAAATCTGCCCAGGGCGGGGGGCCCAGGCCCATCCAGACCAGGGCCCATGGCAGCCCGGGGCGGCCCACCAGACCCCACAGCAGAGGAAAAACTACCCCACCCCATTATCCAGTCACTTCCCAAACTGCATAAGACAATAAGACACCCAGGTAAAGCCCGTATACCCCGCCTCTATTGGACCCCCCCCCCGCGGAGGCACCGATGCATCGAAGACCCCCACACCAGAGCCGGGCCCAAGCGCATGCACCAACCCATGCTCCCGGCGGCACACCAACCAGGACCCAAGCCCCCCAGGCCCAGCCGTGACCCCAAGCCGGAGGCAGAGCGTCCCCAGATCCCCAAACCCCCCCCGGACCAACCCCGGAACAGTGCGGCCGCCAGGCTGGCAACCTACGTCCGCCGGCACAGGCATCCCCAGCAGCGCCGCATGCCGCCGCCAGAGAAACAGCATCTAAGAGTCACCAATACCCCATCCAGGCCAAGGCCGCAGCCCCAGCGCCAAACCCCCCAAGAAACCCATCCCCAGGGAACCCCCAGATGCCCCAGGCCCATATTGCCACCCCACGCCAACAACAAAAACCACAGCCGGACAGAATCGGGACCCCCACCCACACTAGGTGATGGAGCTGATCAAAGGAGCCCAGAGAGATTGATCTAATGTGTCAGCAGAAGCTGTTTCAAGGCTAATATAATCCCACAAATAATCTCTATATTGGTTGATATTAAGATTATTTTTATTTTTCCAGTTCATGAGGACAGTCTTCTTAGCAATGCATAGGGCAGTGAAAGCCATGTGGATTGTGTTATCTTCTGTAGTGACACCATCTAGGTCGCCCAACAAGCAGACTAAAGGAGAGGCTGGAATAGAGCATTTAAGACACTTTGATAAGTCTTCACAAATCCTGTACCAGTACCTCTGAACAGGTGGACAGAACCATAGAGCGTGGATGTAATTGTCAGGTGTATTGCCTTTACAGTGTGAGCAGTTGTTAGAAGCTGTAAAACCCATCCTGAACATCCGATGACCTGTGTAGTGCACTCTATGCAGAATTTTGTATTGTATTAATTGTAATCCAGGATTTCTAATCAGTTCAAAGGTTTTTAAACATATCTGAGACCAGAAATTATGGTCCCAGCTTACTGATAGATCTGCTTCCCATTTTGCAATAGGAAGTGATACTGATTCATCTATATTGGAAAGTGCCCTGTATATTTTAGACATTAATTTGGGGGTATTGAGATTAAGAAAATCTGACACACTTGGTGGTATTTGTAAATTGATATGATTAGACTTAAATTTCCTTTTTACAATAGATTTAATTTGTTGATATTCTAAAAATCTGTTCTTATTAATCCCATATTGTTTAATTAATTTGTCAAAGGGAATAAAGTCTGTCCCTTTGAATATATGTTCCAGGTATTTAATACCTTTACAACTCCAATCTGTGAAGTTTATCATATTGTTGTTTAGCAATATGTCAGGATTGTTCCAGATAGGGGTACGTTTGCATGGGATTAGTGAAGACTCCGTCATTTTTAGAAACTCCCACCATGCTGTCAGAGAAGAGCTGATACTGATGCTTTTAAAGCATACGTGTCGTTTGCTGATCGGGCTAATGAATGGCAGATCCGAAATCTCTATATTATTGCATAATGCCTGTTCTACATCTAGCCAAGGCTCATCTAAGAGGGTGTGTTTTAACCACCCTGAAATGTGTTGAAGCCTATTGGCTAAGAAATAGTGGTAAAAGTTAGGTAGATCTAGTCCTCCTTTATCCTTGGTCTTTTGCAGCGTTTTTAAGCTAATACGCGGGGGTTTACCTTTCCAAAGGAATTTAGAGATAGAGGAGTCCAAAGATCTAAACCAGTCAGGTGGTGGTTTACTCGGGATCATTGCAAATAAATAATTAATTCTTGGCAAAACCATCATTTTTATTGAGGTGACTCTTCCCATGAGTGATATGGGTAGAGACCTCCATCTGGTTAGATCATCTTCTACCTTCTTTAAAAGTGGGATGTGGTTTAATTTAATCAAATCTGTCAGCTTAGGAGAAACATTAATACCTAAATATTTAATATTTCCAGATTGCAATGGAGTGGAAGAATTCTGGAAGGAACAATTAATTGGAAGAACTGTTGATTTTAACCAGTTTATTGAATAATCTGAGACTCTTGAGAAAGAGTTTATTAATGTAATTACCTCAGAGAGAGTAGTTTGTGAATGTTGAAGAAAAAGTAACACATCATCTGCGTAAAGACTAACTTTATGTTCTACATTCTTGCATTTAATGCCTTTAATCACTGTTGCCTGTCTAATTGCTGCTGCTAGTGGTTCAATAAAAATTGCAAACAGTGAGGGGGAGAGGGGGCATCCCTGCCTGGTGCCCCTCTTAAGACAGAAGCTAGAGGACGTTTGGGCATTTGTCCTGACACATGCTGTTGGAGAGTTATATAATATTTTTAACCAGTTTATGAAAGAGTTTCCAAAACCAAATTTGTGTAAAGTTGCAAATAGAAAATTCCAGTTAACCCTATCAAAAGCTTTTTCTGCATCTAGAGACAATATTGTAATTTGAAGGTTTCTATTGCATGAATAGTCTATCAAGTTAAGTAACCTACGAGTATTTGTTGAGGAGTGCCTGCCTTTTATGAAACCAGTTTGGTCGTAATGAATTATGAGAGGGGTTATCTTCTCTATTCTTTTTGAGATAGCTTTGCAGATTATTTTAGTGTCCACATTAATAAGGGATATTGGACGATAGCTAGTAGGCAATACAGGGTCTTTGCCTGGTTTTAGTAAGAGACTAATGTTGGCAGAATTCATATTTGGTGGAAGTCTGCCATTTTCTTTGGTTTCCTGCAACATTCTGTAGAATGTTGGTGCCAGAATAGCCCAGAATTCTTTATAGAATTCTGCTGGAAAGCCATCTGGACCTGGAGCCTTTTTATTGGGCATACTGTTCAAAGCTTCCTGAAGTTCATCTGATGTCAGTGGAGAATCCAATGCCATCGCTTGATTGTCTGTTAATTTCGGAAGAGTTATATTGTCAAGAAATTGGTCAACTTCGTCTTTAGATGGGTTTATCTGTGGAGAATATAAAGATTCGTAAAAATCTCTGAAAGTGTTGTTTATTCTTTCAGGGTCATATACTGTATCCCCAGTTAAATCTTTAACAGCACATATCGTTGTTTTTTCTTTATTTATTTTTAACTGGTTCGCTAAGAATTGACCTGATTTGTTACCATATTCAAATTCTTGCCAGCGAAGTCTTTGTGCTAAGAATTTAGTTTTTTTATTAATAATTTCATTTAATTCTAGTTTTGCTTTACATATTTTTTTCAGCATTTCCTGTTCCTGGGAGGATACGTAGGATTCTTCTAAAGTTTTTATGGTTTCTTCTAATTCCTGAATACATTTATTTTCTCTTTTCTTTTTATGCGATGAGAATGAGATTATTCTACCTCTCATCACAGCTTTGCCTGCTTCCCAGAGAACAGATGCTGATGTTCCAGGCAGGTCATTATAGTCTAAATATAAAGCCCACTCTTCTTTAAAATATTTAATAAAATCGTCGTCTTTAAGCAATGATGTATTGAATCTCCAGTTATTACTTGGTGGAGTGGTCTTCTTATTTACTAGAGTTAAAGAAACAGCAGCATGATCGCTGACAGCTATAGTGTGTATCTCTGTGTCCGAAATGTCACTCAGCAGTGAGCTGCTGACTAGGAAATAATCCAGACGAGAGTAAGAGTGATGGACATGTGAGAAGAAAGTAAATTCCCTACTGTTGGTGTGGAGAGAACGCCATGCATCGCAAAGTCCATAGTCGCTCATGTACTGTTTAACTATATTTGTGGATTCCCAATTGCGCTGAGTTCCAGCTGTACTTAGCCTGTCCATTTCTTTATTTAGTCCAAAGTTGAGGTCTCCCCCAATTATAAGTGCACAATCTAGTTGTTCAGAAAGTGCGGTAAAAAAAACCATGAAAGAAAGAGGGATCATCAACATTTGGACCATATATACTAACAATACATAACTTTTTGTCAAATATAGATAATTTAATGATTAGAAATCTACCTTCTGGATCTATAACTGTGTTGAGTACTGTGAAATTAACATTTTTATGTATTAAAATTGCTACCCCCCTTTGCCTAGAGTTATAGCAGGCTGAGAACACATTAGGAAACTCAGTTGTTTTAAGTTGATCTGTAGCTGTGGCAGGTCTATGAGTCTCTTGTAATAATACAACGTCTGCTTGTAGTTTTTTAAGCTGGCTAAATATTTTTAACTTTTTTTCCTTGGAGCCAGCTCCATTCACATTCCATGTGACAAACCTTAATGCACCCATAGATGTGTGTGTGTAGCTAATGCTGCTCGCTGCGTGTGATGCTCAAATGAATAAGATATGAGCGGGCGTGTACGCGCTTGTATGCGAGTATGTCCTTCATGTCTGTGTGTGCTGTAAGGTCTGAGTGGTTGCGTTAATGCTGAGTGTATATGTACATGGTCGTGCCAAGCAGATGTGTGATATAGGGTGTTTTGTTTATATGTGTAGTAAAGCAGGTGATCGGTGCCGTGAAAGGAGTTGGAAGTAAGAAAGACATACAAAGAAGCAAGCATAGAGGGATGAAAGTAAAAACTTGACAGAAACGAAAACATTGCAAAATCATTTAAACGCTGCGGAGACTGACTGTACGTGTTTGTTATGATATCGTATTAAATTATCGAAATGACATAAATATTTAGCGGTAAATGGAAGAACAAGCGAGGAAAGAGAGAAAAAGAAAAGATAAATATAACGGATTCTTATCTGGAGTGGTGTTAATATAACCACGGAGTGGTACGGAGGTTGCGGTAGAGCTGCCCGTCCACGTAGAGCCGGTCCACTGCGATGACAGCTCGGGAGCCCTTTTGGATGAGACTGCGTCGGATTGGGAACAGAAGTTTGCGTCGCTCCAGGATTTCTTTGGGGAACTGGTCGTTTACGCCGAAGTCTGTTCCTTTCAGCTCCCTGCCGCGACTCTTCACCTGCTCTTTCTGCTTGAAGTATCCGAATTTGGCCACAATTGGACGCGGTCTCGGGGCTCCAGGTTTCTTCGCTCCCATCCGATGGACTCTTTCGAAGCAGATGTTTTCCACGGTGTCTTCCGGAAGCTTCAGGTACGTCTTGATAAAGTTTTTTACCGTAGCTTCTGGGTCCTCTTCGGCAGATTCCGGGATGCCTGAAAACACCAGGTTATCTCTCATGCTACGGGCCTGGAGATCGATGACAGTCTCTTTTATTTTTTTATTTTCTTCACTTAGATGGGTCATATTTTCAGTTAGAGATTTGACCGAGTCCCGTAGTGATGCGTTTTCAACAGCGAGTGTTTCCACCTGCTGCTGGCTGAATTCCAGTGATTCCCTCAGGGATTTAAATTCACGGTGCAGGATCTCGACCAGGGACAACCTCGCGTCGAAGCTGGACAACCGCTTGTCGATTGACTCCAGGATGTCGGTAAAGCTTTTACCCGTCGGCGATGTTGTTTCAGGCGAGTCTGCTGGGCGACTTCTTTTGGAAGACGGCGTCTCGCTTTTGGCTGGAGAACATGCATTTTGGTTTTTCTTCATGACTATAACGTCGAAGCACCAGTCGATGTATTCCTGAAGAGTTTCTAAATTTTCCTCGCTGTCCTCGTTGTTCATTCAGTTTTTCCGCCAAGTCTCCAGCGTCTGACGTCACCTACAGCATTTCCGCTTGTCATTGTTTGTTTCTATGTAAGTTAAAGACTGTGGTATCAAATGTTCATATGTTCTAATTTGTTACAATTTAATACTTCTAAGATGTTATAATATTACATTCGATTAATGCGATGTAAATTTTATTATTATATTATTATTTAATTTATTTATTTATTTTCATCTTTTTGTACATGTATACTAAGCTTTGGCAATATTGTATCATTTACAGTCATGCCAATAAAGCAATTTTGAATTTGAATTGAATTGACAGACAGACAGACAGACAGACGGACAAAAAGAGAGACAGACGGACAGACAGACGGATGGACAGAAAGAGCGACAGAAAGAAACAGCCAGACAGACAGACAGACAATTAGATAGATGACAGACAGATATACAGAAAGAGACAGAAAGACAGACACATGATAGATGACAAACAGACAGACAGACAGACAGACAGATAGACATAAGGAGAGAAGGAGAAAAATTAAGGCAAATGGAGAGGCAGACAGGTACAGAGATGGATGGATGGACACAGTGTCCTGTAAAATGTTCAGAAACAACAGTCAAACAGCAAACACTTGAACGGGGCGCCTCTCTCTCTTTAAAGTGTGTATTTATAGCCTCCAGTCTAACTGCTGTAGGATTTACTCTAGTGAAATGACTGGAGGACAAAAATATGAACACTCATGCTGACAACACCATTAACACACAGTGTTGTGTGAGGTAATGTGAGGATATCACGAGCAGACAGCTTCAATAATTCACACTGCTCTATAACTGAATAGATCATCAGTCATAAACAAAGACATATCAGAGTGAAACACACACGCTGTGATCATCATAATGCACTGATGTGTGTGTGTGTGTGTTCACGCACATGCTGGAAGCAGCTGCGGACACTGGGCTCAATGTTGCTCCCGCCGAAGGCCGCCACCTCGCCCAGCTGTCGAGGGATCTGAATGACATCATGCAGCAGAAGACCCAACTGCCTCTGATCACACGTCTCACCCGCCGATGACACCTGATTAAACAGACCTGAGAGAGACACAAACAAGAGATCAGCTATAAATGTTTGCGTTTAAAAGGTAAACTTCTTTTAATTTACACAGCATTCAAAAAAATGCTAAGAGAGACATTGCAAAAGATGTGATACGTGAGCACAACAGACAAGGATGTTTCCTTCTAGAAAACAATAAAAAAGCAGAGCAGTAGAGTGAAAAATCACGTTCTGTGTGAACGGACACTGAGAGATGAGAAACTGAGAACCCTGACAGACAGGAAGATGCAATGACAGACAGACAGCAATACCTATCTATCTCAGACTCGTGGATAGATAGCCAGACAGATTGATAGACTGATATAGACAGGCAGACAGGTGTGATATCTATCCACCTTGGATGGATGGATGGCTGAAAGGATGACATAAGATAGACAGACAGACAGACAGACTGAACTGAGATACCAGAGACTAGTGTTGTCAAAATTACAGACAGGAAATTTTAAAAAGTCCATTTCCCGCTAAGATTTGAATGTTGACAGCGCTGATTGGTCATTGTGACAGCTCAACAATCTGTATTGGCCTATCTGTTTAATATCCGCTCAGACTAGCGGGAAATGTTTTTAAAATTTCAGGATAGATATGACAACACTAACAGAGACAGATAAATAGACAGACATACAGACAGACAGCAAGATAGATATAGATAGATACAGACAGATAAGACAGACATATATACACACGAAGACAACAAGATAGATATATAGACAGACAGCTAGATAGTTAGACATAAACAGACAGACAGCTAGACAGAGACACAGAAAGACAGTTAGGCAGCTAGAGAGTTAGATAAACAGACAGACAAACAGACAGCTAGACCGACAGATATACAAACAGAAACCAAGACAGAGAGTCAGCTAGATGGAAAGATACAGACAATTAAGAAAAATAGACAGACAGACATAAGATAGACAGACAGACAGACAGAGCTAGACAGACAGATATACAGACAAAAAACTAGACAGACAGACAAATTTGCTAGAGACAGAAAGCTAGACAGTCAGCTAGACACAGACAGACTGCAGATAAGACACACAGACAGCCAGATACAGACAGACAGCTAGATACAGACAAACAGACAGACAGCTAGATACAGACAGACAGCTAGCTAGATACAGACAGAAAAATTGCTAGAGACAGACAGCTAGACAGCAGATAAGACACACAGACAGCTAGTACAGATACAGACAGACAGATATATATAAATTTTAAAAACGTAGACAGACAGACCTAGATAAGACAGACAGCTGACAGACAGACAGACAGATACAGACAGACAGACAGTCAGTTAGCTAGATACAGACATATAGACAGAGACCTAGATTAGAGGTCTGCAAGCCCGTCGGGACCCGAGCTCATTTAGCTTCTCTCCTTTATTTGTGCCCGTATAGGCCTACGCGCAGAGCACACATGGCGACTGTATGAAATACTGATTATATTATAAATATTACACATCGCCTACGCAACGCAACGCATATTCGTGTGACCGTTGACCATGCAGAGCATCAGGGAGAATTTGGAGCATGGTTACTAAAAGTTCCCAATGCTTCGGGAAAAGCTGCATTTTGGATCATCCATGCATTTGATGATGATCCTGACTCGCCATCTCCTCATTGGATGCGCCTTTAGAGTTTTCAGAAGCGCTGCTGCTCAAAAGCGAAACTGCTTTTTTTTCTTTATTTTATAAAAGCATGTTTATGATATTTTGAGTGCACACAAATAAAAGTAGACTATTTACAGTTCCAAACAATGTAGCCTATTACTCTTACCTTTATGAGCAAAAATGACGCGTATTTTGAAATATTTCCAATGCAAGTGATCTCTCTGGCGCGTCCATGTCCTGTAAAGCACGCTTCAGCTTCCGCTCTCCGCACAAACGACTGGATATGCGTCAGTGCACATTTATTTAAGCGTTTAAACTAACATTGTGGAGCTGTTTTATAACTATATATTTAATTTTAGACAAGTCGTGATGATTTGAGTAGGCTAAATTGATCAAACATAGGCTATGATCAACTCACTGTCTGCTGCTGGCCGCTTGGTCGTTACTTTAAAAAACAAAAACTTACATTTAACGAATAAAAAAATGCTCCAAACATTTTTCTAAATTAACTTAATAAAATAACGAAACAAAATACAATCACTTTGCCATTTCATACAAAACTGAACTATTTTAATAGCTGAAACAGTAGTATAAGCTGTTTTGGGAGAAGGGAGCCTGTTTTGGCTCGGGTCGGACTCGGCCCGGTAATTCTGATAAGCTGTCGGACATGGGCCGGGCCGGGCTAGGGCATAAATTTTAGGCCCGTGCAGGGCTCTAACCTAGATACAGACAAACAAACAAACAGAGACAGACAGACAAACAAATATATGTACATTTTCAATGAGTTTAACTTTTTACCCCACATAATGTATAACATGACATTATTTTGATCATCTGTGGATTCTTTCACAGAATTATATGGAAAATACATTATTGCTTTTTTTTGTAATTCATTTTTTTTATGATGCTAAAGGCTATATCTGCTTACCATTTCTCAAGAAAACATTGTTTATTTTTCTACAAATACCAGACTACATATATATTAAAAAACAAATGGACCATATATTGCTGTATGTCTCATCTGTCAAAGCTATTGCTGTATGTCTCATCTGTTTTCTAAAAGTTCTTTGTTAAACTATATTACTAAAACATACTGTCGTTCTATGAAATCATATCTGCTATTTCATAGCTCATAACAGTACGAGTTCACTCTCCATCTACTCATATATGAGCATTTAATCCCAGCTCAAATGCTTCCCAGCATGCATCATTTATGTGGATAAATTAAAAAGGATAATTTAGCTTCTTTTTCATTTAATATTTAATGCAGTCCCTTCAGTTATCTACATATGGTTTAAGATGTAATGTAGATGAACAGATTACACCGTACAGCAAACTAAAAGTCCTTCAGTTAATGATAAATGTCATTTGCCATCATTTTTCATCCATCACTCTATTTCTAACCTTGGTTCAGGGACGGAGATGACCTTGATTACCAGAGCAAGAGCAGACCCCTGCCAGAGCTGTTACACACACACACACACACAGCGCTGAACTCCAGCCCTCTGTCCTGAGAGTATCAGAGCAGTTCAATAAACTCTATTCTCACTCCAACACACACAACTAAAGTCACACAGACTCTATTTCACTGTGCGCTGTGTTAACTCAAGGTCAGCGAACAAACCCGTCTGTGATTGTCTGTCACTCAGCTCTGCTTTACAAAGTGCTGACCGGGCCGAGTGAACCTCAAACTGCTGACCGAAAATGGAAAAAACATGTTTTCCATCTCAACAAGCGCCGTATGTCATTTTTGGTCTGTCTACGGTACTTCAGACACGGAGAACAATCGCTGCTGCAGCCTGTAACTAACCAGCGCAGGGATTCATCTACTGTGAGTCCTGATCACTCAGAGGACTGAAGACTCCAGAGATGAGTCAGAACTTAAAAGAGCAAAAAGCCCAATTACGTGAGGAAGTGCATCATGGGAGTACAGTCTGTTCTTTCAGATGACTGTGCTTTTAGAAACAAAACAGGACCGAAAAAAGAGGTAGAGCATCATGGGGTTTGTGGTGCTTCACAAACACGTTAATTAAAAGGGATAAGTCTGGGATTTATACATGTCATCTAACAATGCTGCCGGGCACAAACACCAAAATGTTCAGTAGATATTAAAATGATCTGCAAATACATAAAAACCTCAACCAGCAAAAATAATGAACCTCCATTTAGTCTTGGACCTCATAACAACTATATTTGATGTTAAAGGGATAGTTCACTTTGAAATTAAAATTTGGTATCTATCAGCTTACCCCAAGGGCATCCAAGATGTAGGTGTCTTTTTTTCTTCAGTAGATCCAATTTTGATGTTTTTAGGTCAAACCGTTCTAGTCTGTCAGTCATATAATGGCAGGTATAGGTCACTGTCTCTATAAGAGGGAAAAAGAACATGCACAGAGAAATCCAAATTAAACAATTCCCCATCGTAACTACACATTGATGGCCTAAGACACGAAACGAGCGGTTTGTGTGAGAAAACGAACAGTATTTATATCGTTTTTTTACCTCTTGTACACAACCATGTCCAAGTGATCTGAGTGCGCGCACGCATCCGGTGTGTGACGTGTGTGTGCGCGCGCTCTGGCTCACGCTGCATTCACAGGGGGCAGTATAAATACTGTTCGTTTTCTCACACAAACCGCTCGTTTCGTGTCTTAGGCCATCAATGTGTAGTTACGATGGGGAATTGTTTAATTTGGATTTCTCTGTGCATGTTCTTTTCCCTCTTATAGAGACAGTGACCTATACCTGCCATTATATGACTGACAGACTAGAACGGTTTGACCTAAAAACATCAAAATTGGATCTACTGAAGAAAAAAAGACACCTACATCTTGGATGCCCTTGGGGTAAGCTGATAGATACCAAATTTTAATTTCAAAGTGAACTATCCCTTTAATACATAGATATGTGATACAGGTTTTTGGACACATTTTACAGTAGGTGGTGGACTAACTAACAAAATTTGACAATGCTACTTCAGTATTTAATTAGATAATATTTTAGCATTCATTATTATTAGCTTTAAAGTTCATTTAAGTTTAAATAATATGTAATTTTTAATTATTATTTTTTTTTTAAATTTTTTTTAATTAGTATTTATTAAGTATTTAGCTTTTCATTTAGTTTAGTTTTAGTCATTTTAGCACATAAACTTCAATTTATTTTATTTCAGTTGTCGAGGCAACATTTCTACGTTTTGTTTAGGCTTTTCATCTAATAATTACATTTCAGCTTTATTCAAATTAATGAAAATGTTAAATTTATCACGATGTTCATGTCTGGTTAAGATGTTAGAAAAACAAGACAATAGTCGGTTATTATTTTTGGTTCTATAATTGTTATGAAAAAGAGCAAAAGAGCTTACATTTGTATTTCTCCTCCAGATGACCCTTACAAAGAGAGAGCAGCCCAATCTTCATGGACAGAACTCGGATTTTCCCGCTGCGACCCCTGTGGCAAAACAGAAAACATTGTGGGTAAGAGGAAAAGGCAGCAATGAGCACATGACAATACTACACATCTGCCATTATCGATTAGGGAATGCACTTCAGTAGTGTTTAGTTTGTATAACACTGCATCCATACTGGAAGCATCCAAGGTCGGAGCTTGAGAGTGTCTGAAATACACACAACACGATCCAGGGAAATAAAGTCAGAATTGCATGATGTAAACTCGCAATTGCAAGAAAAAAGCCAAAACTGGGAGATTTAAACCCGCCATTCTGAGAAATAAAGTCAGAATTGCATGATATAATCTCGCAATTGCGAGAAAAAGGTCAGAATTACTAGTTCATATCTCACAATTCTGACTTTATGACTCGCAATAGTGAGATTATATCATGCAAGATGTAAACTCAATTGCGAGAAAAAAAGTCCGATTTGTAAGAAAAATAGTTGCAATTAATGTGTTTTATTTTTTATTCAGTGGCAGAAAGGGGCTTTCATAATATGCACATGATTTGAAACATAAGGTGATGAGTAGACCAAAGACATCCTGAACTTAATTTGATGTGAGTCTGATGTTATGTAGATGTATAATGAATAACAAAGTCTTAGCAATCAGTTTACGATATTTCTAAAATCAAAACATAAGTTTTCAAATGGATGCGGAAAATTAAATGACTGGAACAGCTGTGCCAAATATTGTAACAGGGTGTTCGTCAGGTAAAGACATGCGTCATTAGGCACTAGCTGTGCACACAACGGCAGGATTGTAACGTGAGTGTCGTTGTGTCATAACGTGCCACATGTCTGGTGTAGAGACAGCGCAAGCGTGTAATACATACGTGTCGTAGACGTTGAGCAGCCAGTTGAGACACATGTCCACACACAGCGGGACGTTGACCAGGTCTTTGTGTTCCTGCTCCAGTCCGTCATAGACAGACGTCAGGCAGTTGATGACCTCAGGAACCATCAGCTGCTGGGAGTTTACCGTCAAGTTGTGCTGCTCGAACATGGACTGAGCCACACTCAGATCCAGCAGATCCACTGAGACAGAGAGAATGACGGTCTTCATTGAAATCAAAATCACGTGTCATTAAAATCAATCAGGACTGCTGCAGCCGTGACGTCAAAACCCACAAGAATAATTCACTATGTGTTCCCTCGAGACTTCCCTATGGGTTTTTATAATGGGGCATTTCACTCACAACACAATGGCTTTATGTAGTTACTTATTACAAACATACTTTTTAAAAAAATATTAATGAAATTCAAATTTGCATTATCAGTATGGGTGTGTGTAACTTATGTTGAAGAGCAAAAAGTCCAT
The DNA here is from genome assembly GCA_027422415.1 of Schizothorax lantsangensis. Taxonomy (NCBI): domain Eukaryota; kingdom Metazoa; phylum Chordata; class Actinopteri; order Cypriniformes; family Cyprinidae; genus Schizothorax; species Schizothorax lantsangensis. The sequence goes on from CM049862.1 coordinate 4,085,745, forward strand.
GTATCATCAGTTTATATTTACCACAGACCATGTTTTACTCATATATTGGAAAACCCAACTATAAAAACCCATAGGAAAATCTTGAGGGAACCAATGGCAAATTTGTCTTCAATCAGTCATGTATGGTACTAGAAACACCAAAGAAAGAAAGCAAGAACTGATCAAATGTAAATGTGCAGCTTGAATGCAATGTAAGTCATTTAGGATAAAAGTGTCTGCCAAATAAATAATTGTAAATGTAAATGCTAAAATTTTTTTTTTTAATTTATGCATTTGTTCTTAAACAGTTTAAAAAGGTGTTTTTTTTCAATAATAAGAAATATAATTATATTATGTAGGTGCAAAATAATAATAATAATAACATTTATTTTTGCATATAGTCTTGAAAGGTAGCTTCCTCAAGGTGCTTTACATGAGAAAAATAAATAAAAGAATAAGAGAGACAAATAAAGCAATCAAATTTACAAAATAATAAAGATTTAAATATTCTAGTACACTATGACTTCATCGCTGCACTTTTTGGGCATCAGAAAAGATCAGAAGTATCTGTCCCCTCACAGGCACAAGAGAAATACTGAATAATTAAAATAAAAATAAGTAATTAAACAGTCATTAAAGTAATTAAAAACACATTAAAGGGCATATTTACCACCAAGTGACTCTGTAGCAATACAGACATCAACAGCAATATGTACTTAATAAATATTTAAGAGAAATGTCATTTGAGTTCATCAATGAACAGTTTTGAGCAACGCTCGTAATCATTGAGTTTTGAATGACTCACTGAAACTCTGAACTGAACTCTAACAGTGTTTTTGCTACTAAAGTTTAAATCTCAGATGCTATTAAATCTTGAAGCTCTTTCCTTATGCATAAGACGGGGTTGTGAATATGGTTTCATGATAGTGTCTCTTACACTACTGCAAAAGGCATAATCTACATAATCTGATGTAGTCTATTATTTACAGACTACACACAAATTATTGCAGTGATCACTAGAATATTATACAAAAAGAATAGCCTTCTGAATGTGTATTTTATTAAGCAATGCAATACAATTTTCACAGAAAACTACATATAAACTTGTTAAACTTGTAAACTTGGTAAATATAAATAATGCCAAAACCTACATTTCAAAGTTTGCTTTCAAGTTATGTCTTCAAGAACGAATGTGAGTGTCAGAAATCCACCAAACTCTTCACGGTAGGCTTGATTTTCAGGTTTTCCACATGCATTATTTTTAATCATCAGTTGATGTGTCAAACAGATGTTTTGTGGCATTTAATCTCTGTGTTTTTGTGGTAAAAGACGCTCTCTCGCATCCCGAACAGCACCTGAAGCACTGGACTCAAGTTATACGTGCTGCAGAAATGAGTCCTAACATGAGTTTCTCAAGATTAACAAAAGGTGTAAGAATCATAAAACATTAGCTATTATTAGCATAACCAGTGCATATAATGTAAATATTTAATATATACACAATAAAATAAAATAATTCGATGTTTAATATACAGTTCTGTTGAGTGATTTGTTTTTGAACTCGTGAGGCTTTCTTTGTGGGCAGAGCTACAAAAATAGAAACTAAGCTACAGGCAAAATGTCTTGTTAGCGGTCACAGCCGGTTACGGCAAACATTAACATGGAAGTTTTATAGCTTCGTCTCGCTCCGTTAGGACACGGTGTCAGCATCTGAACCATCAACACTATTCATCTTTGATGGAGCGATGGATGCCATATTCCCTGTTTACACTTTTAATGAGACCAATTAACAACTCAAGAAACAAACACACATGCAAATGAAGAGGACGTGAGGCATGGAGGCTCCTCACTCATTCTCTTTGTGCTGTTAATTGGGCCGATGGAGTGAGACGATGCAAGCATGCAGCTGTAGTCATATAACACACACTTACAACAGAGGGCTTTCTGGAGCCGGCGGATCTTCATAGCCGTCCTGTATGCAGAGAAGCGCACGTTGTTGAGGTCAGCTAAAGGGAAACAGAAGACAAAGGATAAGATAAAAGTTTAGTTAAAGTTAAGACTGTAAACTGAACTGCCTGTGAACTGAGTCTGAATAGGAATATTCAATGTGTGAAAAAGATGTTAGATTCACGGATGAATTGTTTATTTGAGTCTGTTATTTTTAATGATCGGCGACATGTGAAATCCATAATTAGTGCATCGTTTGACACAATCTGAACTTGACAACAGAGGTATACACTGCAGCTTTTCATTAAATATTTCACAACAGGGACATAAAATGCGAAAAGTAAAAAAAAAAGAAAAGAAAAAGGTCTGTGTTAATGAATGTGTTGACAAGCATGTTCTTACACCGGTTAAGGTTAACAAGATGTAAAGGTCATCTAACAGGTTGAACTGGGTTCTTGTCAGGAAAAGGTCAAAATATGATCGATACACTTTGTCTTTTCTGTCAACTGTAAGTGCTTGTCTTGAGCACGCACATCATACTTGACAGACTGAAGACAATTTGTATGCTAATTTCAAAATCTCATGCTAACAGGGTCTTCTAGTGTTATTTTTATAGCCATCAGTGCTTTATTGCACATGTAAACATATTTAATGAAAGTGTGTATTAGCATTAGTAGCACAGAATTAGCATCAAAATTAGACGACCTAACCTGGCCCAAAGTCTGACTCTAAAATTATTAAAATTACATATTACAATCTTCAATAAATAACTAAATAACTAAACAATTTGTCTAACTTTTTATTGCTTTCATTAACTGAAATAAAATACACATACATATACAAACATATTATATCTATATTTTATTTATATATATTAGACAAAAAAAAAAAAACTTAAAAACAAAAATATAACTTGAACTTACAATAAAAACTACTTATAAAGTATTTGTTCATGTAAATTTCAACATTTACTAATACTTTATTCAAATCAAAAGTTGTATCTGTTAATATTATTTAATGGAAATGAACGAACAATGAACAGTTGTATTTTTAGTAATTAACTTTAACAACGATTAATAAATACTGTAACAAATGTACTGCTCATTGTTAATGCATTATCTCATGTTAACTAATGGAAACTTATTTTATAGTGTTACCAATAAGTTTAAGTTGAATACTAAAATTACTAAAACTGAATTTAAAATAAATTAAAGCTAAATAAAAAGTATTTAAATGCAACAATGACAAATGCACTTAAAAATGATTAAAACCTAAACTAGAATTAAAATGAAAACTGAAAATATAAAAATAAAAGCTAATTTAAGATATTATTAAATTCTATAATAGTATATAAATAACACTAAAATAAAACTGGTCTAGCTGTTTTTATTAGTGAATAACTAGCATGAAACAGCAATGAAGAATACATTTACATTATTACAGTCAATATTAATGTTCATTTCTACATACACTAATACATTAACATTTAAAGTCTTAGTTAATTAGCCAATTTATTATGAACAAACATGAGTTAACAAGGAGCAATATAATATTTATAAATTAATCTACACTAATAATGAATATAAAAATGTTCTTAATTGTTACTTTATAATACCTAATGCATTACCTCATGTAAACAAATGATTGTTTTTTTTTTTTTAAACCTAAACCAAACCCAAAACTGACCCCCATCACATTTTGTTTGTGTCCTCTCTGTATAACTCTGAATAGTTCCCCTCGGGTTCACGTGTGTGTGTGTGTGTGCGTGTGTGTGTATGTATGTATGTGTGTGTGTGTGTGTGCGTGTGTGTGTGTATGTATGTATGTATGTATGCATGTATGTATGTGTGTGCGTGTGCGTGTATGTATGTGTGTGTGTGCGTGTGTGTGTGTATGTATGTATGCATGTATGTATGTATGTGTGTGTGTGTGTGCGTGTGTATGTATGTATGTATGCATGTATGTATGTGTGTGCGTGTGCGTGTATGTATGTGTGTGTGTGTGTGTGTGCGTGTGTGTGTGTATGTATGTATGTATGTATGTATGTGTGTGTGTGCGTGTGTGTGTGCGAGTGCGTGTATGTATGTGTGTGTGTGTGTGTGTGCGTGTATGTGTGTGCGTGTGTGTGTATGTGTGTGTCTGGAGGATTCCTGCCTTACAGAGACGGCAAACACAGACACACACCTCCACCGACAGCAGGCCTCTGCAGACAGATGCTGTCCAGTATTTATTCAGCTGTGGATGTTGGTGAGACTTGAGCTGCTCTCAGCGCGTCTCTGAAGGGTGATAAGACACCAGTCTCTATATGTGTGTTTGTGTCACTTACACAGAGAATGATAGAGCTCGGTCATCTTGGGATGGTCCCAGCACGTCGTCTGACTCTGATGACTGCAGAAGAGAACAGAGAGGGACAATATGACTCTCTACACACACACACACACAAAACTCACACCGTCTGCTGTTATTGTGTGTGTTTGTGCTATTTTGGACAAAAAAAGGTTTGGGGGTAAATGACTGAGCTGAACGAGAAAAGGAAGAAAAATAGCGGTGGAATGAAACGGATGAGATAAAGGTCTAGAGCAGAAGTGGAGGGAGAGATAACAGAAGTAGGAAGACGTGTCTCAAATCACTTCTGACTGTGTGTGTGTGTGTGTGGACCGGACTCTGTACTATCTGTTTCATTTGGTTTGGGTCAGATGCGACCTGACAGATCCATCCAGAAGCCTGGAGGAGCGTCCCGTCCGCTGACCTCACATGCTCACCTCTCTCCCTCTGAGCCTGACACACGTGTAGAAACAGAATAAGACTGTGGAACGGCAATTAGCATGAACAAGTTTCTGGAAACCGACGGGAATTAGACAATCAGAAGTTGGCTGGTTCACTGAGTCTAAATAATAATAATATTTCAACTGCCTGCTGACTATTTTCAACTCAATGGCTATTAAAGTTGGTCAGTGTTATTACTCAGATGTAAATCACAGTGCAGACGGCTGATGAATCAGCACGAGAGCACTCAGAGCAGCAGCACCACGCTGTACCTGCTACTCTTCTCAGCATTTGTGATTACTGGACAAGGTGTTTCTTCTTTTTTTTTCAAATGGAAATGGCAGGTTTCCATTTGTATAAATAGAATTACAACATTTTGATTCCAACAAATTTTGAATCTCTTAAGTCAGTCGAACCCCTTAGATGTACAAAATTTACTTGAAGCACTCAAATGAGATTTTAGATAAATATTTAAACAATGACTACATACACAGGTGCATCTCAAAAAATTAGAATATCGTGAAAAAGTTCTTTTTTTGTAACTTATTTCAAACATTTTTTGAAACTTTCATATATTCTGGATTCATTACATGTAAAGTAAAACATTTCAAAAGTTTTTTTATTTTAATTTTGATTACTAGAGCTTACAGCTCATGAAAGTCAAAAATCCAGTATCTCGAAATATTAGAATATTTCCTAAGATCAATCAAAAAAAAAAAAAAAAAGGATTTGCAAAACAGAAAAGTTCAAGTTCTTTAAAGTATGTTCATTTCTGCTCTCAATACTTGGTCGGGGCTCCTTTAGCACAAACTCCAGCATCAGTGAGGTGTGGCATGGAAGCTATCAGCCTGTGGCTCTGCTGAGGCACTATTGAGCCTTCAGCTCGTCTGGATTGTTGGATCGACTGTTTCTCATCTTTCTCTTGAAAATATCCCATAGATTCCATATGGGGTTCAGGTCAGGCATGTTGGCTGGCCAATCAAGCACAGTAATATCATGGTCAGCAAACCACTTGGAAGTGGTTTTGGCACTAAAGTCCTGCTGGAAAAGGAAATCAGCATCTCCATAAAGCTTGTCAGCAGATGGAAGCATAAAGTGCTCCAAAATCTCCTGGTTGATGGCTGCATTGACTTTGGACTTGATAAAACACAATGGACCAACACCAGCCGACGTCACGGCACCCCAAATCATCATTGACTTCAGAAACTTCACACTGGACTTCAATCAGCTTGGATTCTGTGCCTCTCCACTCTTCCTCCAGACTCTGGGACCTTGTTTCCAAATGAAATGCAAAATTTACTTTCATCTGAAAAGAGGACTTTGGACCACTGAGCAACTGTCCAGTTCTTTTTCTCTTTAGCCCAGGTAAGATGTTTCTGATGTTGTCTCTGGTTCAGAAGTGGCTTGGTAGCCCTTTTCCTGAAGACGTCTGAGCGTGGTGACTCTTGATGCACTGACTCCAGCTTCAGTTCACTCCTTGTGAAGCTCTCCCAAGTGTTTGAATCGGCATTGCTTGACAGTATTCTCAAGTTTGTGGTCATCCCTGTTGCTTATGAACCTTTTCCTACCCAAATTCTTCCTTCCAGTCAACTTTGCATTTAATATGCTTTGATACAGCACTCTGTAAACAGCCACACCTTTCAGTAATGACCCTCTGTGACTTACCCTCTTTATCGAGGGCGTCAATGATTGTCTTCTGGATCATTTCCAAGTCAGCAGACTTCCTCATTATTGTGGTTTCAAAGAACAAGAGATACCTGGAGTTCATACTGTAGGGATAAATATTCTAATATTTTGAGATTATTAACTTTCATGAGCTGTAAGCTCTTATCCTCAAAATAATACTAAAAAAAAACAAAAAAAAAAAAACGTTTGAAATGTTTCACTTTACATGTAATGAATCTAGAATATGAAAGTTTCACTTTTTGAAATAAGTTACAAAAAATTTTTTTTTTGAGATACACCTGGTATATGGGAGAGAGAGAGAGAGAGAGAGAGAGAGAGATAGAGATGGATAGAGAGATGGATAGAGAGGGAGGGGGGACTGCATGACTTTTCGCATGATTATTTCATCACATATTGTGATTGCAACTGTGATATAACATTTAATCTCATGAAAACACCTCATTTAGCTTCTGCTGATATTGCTTCTGCTGAAACATCTGGGCACAAAGACCAAACAGAAAATGATTTTTTAAAAGCTTATTGTTAGTATTAGCATTAACTAATTATTTAATTATAAACATTAATTATATTATTGTTGTAATTTACAATTTTACAGTAAAATAAAAAAAATATTATTAGATAACTGTGATAATATTTTTTTCCAACTTTTAATAGTACTATTTATGTCATAAATTATTCACTTTCAAACATTCAAAGCCTTAAGCTTTTAACATTTCATATCCCTGAGCTTTTTTTCCCCACACAGATGGTCTGTGAGCCGGAGCAGAAAGCAGAGAAGGAAGTATACTTTCAGCTTAAGATTTGTCAGAGAACATCACACTGGGCGATCAACGACTCATGATTCTGCTCTTTGACAAAATAAATCCTATACAAAATTTGTCTCAGATGGCAATATTGTGCCTAAAATCAAAACAAATAAAGCAAAAATCCCTTAGTGATTTAAATTAGCTCAATATGGGATTTCAAGTTTCAAGTTTCAAGTTTCAAGTTTTATTTGTCACATACACGACTATACAGAGATTGTATAACCAGCAGTGAAATGAGAGTCGGGTCCGCTCCATGGACAGTGCAAATATTGAAAAATACAACACAAGGGAAGTATACATAAAATAAAATGAATAAAAAATAAGATATAAAGAATAAAATATAAAATATAAAGGAATGTGCATGACAGTATGCTGTAGAATTAAATATTAAGATAAGCATGACTGTACAGAGAGGAATGTGCAAACAGGTTGTACATGGTTGACATGAAGCAGCCAATCACAAAAAAAAAAAAAAATATATAAAAATAAGAAGATATGTTACAAGACACAGAAAGTGTTGTGTGCAAATGTGCAAATGAGCAAATGACACTGACAGTATGAGGTAGAGAGTAATGAGTGTGTGATTAGTGATTTGAAGTAAGTCAGATGATGTTAAGAGGCTGAGTTTGAGTTCAGGAGCCTGATGGCCTTGGGGAAGAAACTCCTCCTAAGTCTCTCGGTTTTTGCCATCAGGCTGCGGAAGCGCTTACCAGATGGCAGCAGAGTGAAGAGACAGTTTCCAGGGTGATTTGAGTCCTTGATGATTTTGACAGCTCTGCTTCTGCAGGTAGATGTCCTGCAGAGAGGGGAGAGCCGACCCAGAGATACGCTCAGCTAAGCGCACAACTCTCTGCAGGGCCTTGCAATCTTGGCTGGAGCTGTTTCCATACCACACTGAGATGCACTGAGTCAATACACTTTCTATGGTCCCTGCATAGAAAGTTTTCAGGATTGTTGGTGAGACCCTGAATTTCCTCAGCTGTCGCAGATGGTACAGTCTTTGCCTGGCTTTCTTAACCTGTGTTTGGATGTGTGTAGTCCAAGTCAGGTCCTCGGAGATGTTTACACCGAGGTACTTGAAGCTGCTTACTCTCTCCACAGGGGTCCCGCTGATCACAAGAGGAGTGTAGGGCAGCAGGTGTCTCTTTCTGAAGTCTACAATCAGCTCTTTGGTTTTGCTCACGTTCAGAGAGAGACAGTTGTCCTGGCACCATGATGTAAGTCTCTCCACCTCATCCAAGTATGCGGTCTCATCATTGTTGGAAATGAGGCCCAGAACCACAGTATCATCAGCAAATTTGATAATAGATGTGGATCTGTGAGAGGACACACAGTCATGTGTGTAGAGAGAGTAGAGCAGGGGACTCAGAACGCAGCCCTGCGGGGCTCCTACGTTCAGGGTGATGGAGTTTGAGGTGAACTGGCCTACCTTCACCACTTGAGGTCTGCCGGTGAGGAAATCTTGAATCCAGTCGCAGAGTGAAGTGTTTAGGCCAAGGCCTGTGAGTTTGGAAGTCAGCTTGATGGGGACTATGGTGTTGAAAGCTGAGCTATAGTCTATGAATAGCAGTCTTGCATAGTTCCCATTGCTGCTATCAATGTGTATGAGGGAGGAGTGGAGAATGTGAGAGATGGCATCATCAGTTGATCTATTGGAGCGATAGGCAAACTGAAGAGGGTCCAAAGTAACAGGGATGGAGGAGCTAATGTGGCTCTTAACAAGTCTCTCAAAAACCTTCATGACTATTGATGTGAGGGCCACTGGACGATAGTCATTCAGGCAAGAGGGTTTATTGTTCTTAGGCACAGGGATGATGATGGATTTTTTAAAGGAGGTGGGAACTACAGAGGTAGCAAGGGACTCGTTGAAGATAGAAGTGAACAACCCAGCAAGCTGATCAGCGCATGATCTCAGAACCCGGCCTGTGATCCCGTCAGGTCCAGCCGCTTTCCTGATGTTCACTCCCTTTAGTGCCCTCCGAACCTCGTCCTCCGTCACGGTGATCACATGATACTCGCTTCTCTGCCTGCTGCTTCCTGACGCGCTGCTCGGCAGAGCCGCGCTGCCGCCGTTGCAATCAAAGCGGCCGTAGAAGGCGTTTAATTCTTCGGCCAGCGACGGATCTGCACTCACCTCCGTGGAGGATTTGTTTCCAAAGGCACAGATGGTCCTTAGTCCCTGCCACATGCGTCGAGAGTCATTGAGCTGAAAATGAGACTCAATTCTCTCTTTGTAACGATGTTTGGCGGCACTTACTGCTCGTCTGAGAGCATAACACGATGCTTTATACTCGCTCATATTCCCAGACAAAAGAGCCTCGTTGTATGTGGCAGTGCGTTTGTTAACCGCATCATGGATTGATCTGTCCACCCACGGTTTCTGATTAGGGAAAGTCCTTACAGTAATCGTTTCTGTAGCTTGTTCGGTAAGTGTGTTTACAAAGCTCACTGCTACCTCCGTGAACTCGCTGACGTCAGATGAGCTCGCCCTGAACATGTCCCAGTCGACGTCATCAAGAGCCGCCTGTAGCATAGCTTCAGAGTGGGAGGACCAACGCGTCACTTCCCTCTTCACCGGGGGTTCCTGTGCGAGCCTTTGTTTATATTCCGGTGTGAGGAAAATGGCGGCGTGGTCCGATTTACCAAAAGCCGGTAGTGAACAGGCCTTGTAGGCATTCTTAAACTGAGAGTAGCAGTGATCCAGTGTATTCGGTCCTCTAGTTGGACAGGATACATGCTGGTGAAAGTTCGGCATGACCTGCCTGAGGTTGGCTTTGTTAAAATCCCCCGCTATGATAAAGGCAGCGTCAGGATGTTTGTTAATGTAGCCGCTGATCACGTCGTGAAGTTTAGACAAAGCCAAGCCAGTGTCTGCCTGAGGTGGAATGTAAGCAGCAGTAACGATGACCGCGGAGAACTCGCGGGGTAAATAGAATGGGCGGCAAATAATGGATAGATGTTCCAGATGAGGCGAGCAGGATCGCGACAGAGAGGAGATATTCCTGGGGTCACACCATTCCTTGTTAGTCATGAAACACACTCCTCCACCTTTGGATTTACCGGCCTCCGCTGTTCTGTCCATCCGTAAAACAGAGAAGTTGTCAGACGGCGTTACAGCAGTGTCCGGAACCGAGGGCGTGAGCCATGTTTCAGACAAACAGATGATGTTACAGTCCCTTATGTCCCGTTGGAAACTTATCCTGGCTCTAAGATCATCCATCTTATTCTCCAAGGATTGGACATTAGCGAGCAAAATGCTCGGTAAAGGAGGACTGTGAGCCCTTTTCCTCAATCTGTTTCGAATACCAGCGCTATTTCCACGGTGTTTTTTGTTCCGTCTCCTGTGTCCTTTGTTCTCCGCGTTCCGAAGAATCTCAAGAGGCCACGATGGATTCGGTGATAAAGTGTCCTGAACCAGGTTAGTGAAGCGGTTTCCAATGTCCAAGAGTGTACTTTTGTCGTAGGTGATCAGTGCCGACGTTATGTGTGTAAAAATAGAAATCACAAGTAAATAAAAGCATAGTCTTAGCGGAGCGACCCGGACGGCGGCCGAACATAGCAGCGCCATCATGGTTTAGCACCCATTTGGCACCCTGTGGAGGAAAACAACTGTGGGTTTCATAGGAAACTACTCATATTTAAGATTAGTGTTATCAATTAACCCCAGAGCTATTATGTTTACTCTTCTAAGTAATCTGACTGGAAATGTTTGCCTGACAGATGATAAAACAGTCAAAGTTAGATTCTAGAGCCACATCTTTAGACTAGAATATCATAGGGACTCTTTTGATTTTGGTCAGTGTATGCGATCACCACACAGATCATCATGAGTTTGCCATTTTCTCAAGGGCCAGAACAACTAATATCTTCTCCAGAAATCATAAACATTTGCCAATCAATGCTGACATGCACTCTCTATCCACTCTCTATCCAATAATAATCAGCACAATCACTACTCTCACTTTCTTCTACAAAATGATAGAAAAATACCTCTGACTAGGTCTATACAATGCCAGTGAATGGTGACCAAAACAGTTTTTTTTTACTCTAATCAGAATAGGGCTGGGCAGGCGTGTCCAATCCTGGAGGGCCACTTTCCAGTAAAGTAACTCCAATTTGTTTCAATACAGAAGCTTCTAGTGCTCCTGAAGACCTTAGATGAAGTACACCTTGAAGTAAAGTTGAAACACACTGATTGGACACCCCTGGGTATTGGTTAGGAAAAAACTAAATGAACATTGTAATGTTCTTTCACTGTACAGCTTGCTATTGTTGGCTCATGATTCAAGCTTAGCAGTTCTTAGCGTTTGATGCATGAGCAGAGCTAGATGGTGCGTGGGAAGGTAATCAAGCTTGAAATGTTTGCTAAAATGACTGCAGATGTCAAGAGTTATAAACTAAGTTACATTTTGGTCTGTTCTAAGCTCAAAACTGATTAGATCGCTTCGGAAGATGTGTTTTCGTGAGTCGTATGGACTATTTTTATGTTGCCTTCACATGCTTTTTGGAACTTAAAAGTCAATCTCTACTCACTTTCATTGTACCTACAGAGCTATTTTATTTCTGAAATCTAAAAGTCACAGAATGTCAATAAAGTCACACATCTGGGATGGCATGACAATTTTCATTTTTGCATGAACTACTTCTTTAAGAATTAACCACTGGAAATCTCATGCTGAATCATGTCTGGAGTGGTTCTAATCTTGAGGCAAACACGACTATGTCTGACTGAGTTTCTAGCAGAGACAGACATGGCAGATCCTGAGGGATGCTGGGACAGAGGCTGTCAGCAGGTGTTGAGTGAATCTCATCATCTCATTTATGACTCATTCACATGTTGATAGAGGTCCTCTCTGCTCCGCCGGACGGCTCAAACTGTCTCAGCCAGACCCAACAGACGGAGCGCCAGGTACACGTGCAGCCTTAAACAGACCCTGATGGGCGTTCAGAGCTCAGCTTTACTGACGCATGCAAGGAGCCAGGTGATGACCGTTCTGTCACATAAATTGATTTTCAGCGGGATCAGCGAGGACTGCGGTGATCTGGCTGTTTGGAGGTCTGTGCTCTGGGCCGTA